>JANTCA010006141.1:0-29710 GCA_024741275.1 Chironex yamaguchii
CTAGTAGCCTGATGATGGGAGAAGTATCTCTCGAAACGTAGCTCATAAAAAGCATACGGCTCATGTCATGATAAAGCTCCTGTCTACATAAATAAAAGTACCTTTGATAAAATGGCGAGAAGAAACTCTAAACGTATAGTTTTATGAGGAGCATGCAGCTATTCATATAAAGTACATTTTGATAGTTAAATGGATGCAAAATTAGCTGTGAGATAAAGTTCAAAACGTTGGCATCAAACCGTATATTCGTGACACTGAGAAAAAGAACTCTGACTGAATTAGCAAATAAGGTGCAATGTTTGATTTACCGAAAAAGATTTTCAGGAGTGGAACTACAGAGAAATAAATATTTATATAATAAACAAAAACGACGGTGGAATGGTCTGCCACTGTCTAGACCTAAGGTACAAAGAAGAGTCAAGATATTTCTTTTGGAATACTTTCTGCTATTCGTACGGTAACTTTAAACTCTGTTTCCATGTTTAGCAGCTCATACAGAACCAATCTCTGTTATCTTGGCAATTTACTTGTAGCTAACGACAACAGTTACCATAGCAGCACTGAAGTGGCAGATATTCGTTACATTAGTAAAACTAGTAGGGCATAAGCCTTGTCTTTTATCTATAATCAGGAATTACAAAATCCACTGCATGCCATTAGTTGTAATTTCGAATACAACGGAGAAATTTTACAATTTGTTATCTTTCCACTTTCGGTTGTACTTTAATTTCTTTAAAATACTTTACCAGCTACTGTGTACCACTTTGCCTATTGGTTTGCAGCAAATGAGATAAATTTTCTGGTTGTCTTAAAAACATTTTTTGTATTTTTTTAATCATAATTAGTGTTCTTTTTCCGCGACCTTTGTGTCCTCTGTAATACAAAAGCCTTATTTTATCGGATTTACTTGTTTGTAATCTCTTTCTGTTGCCTTTTCTTCTCTTTCTATTCTATATTGCTTCTATAGCAATATAAACTGTTAAGGAAGCTCTGTGATTGCTTTTCTTTGATTTCTCTTCTTTTTCAATTACAGTCTGTTATCAGTACGTTTTTAATTGAATGTGAAACAAATGCAAAAGGTGCAATACTTGATTTCTCTTCTAGGCTGCCGAATGTCTCACCTTAAGGTAAGGGTTAGCTCAATAATATCATGTTCTATTCTGCAAGCTCATATTTTTACCGATTTATTTGAATTAGTAATAATGAATTAAAATTTCCTCCGTTATGTACAGGAAATTAAGAGATGGATAGTTTTCGGCAATAGAAAGTCGAAAACGTGCAACATAGTTATAAAAAGCAATTAATAGACAAAACATTCTTCAAAAAACTGAAATTAAATTTTCTCAATAAGAGTAATAATAATAACAAACGTAATAATAAGTACCATCATCATAATTATGATAACAATCATGCTATTCTTATTTATGATAATGATCATTATAAATTTTTCTCCAATAAGAACTTAGAATACACTATCCAGTCAATTATTTCACAAATACTAAGATGCGAGTTCAGGATACCTAAATTGATAGCTAAATTGATAGATAAAGAATTGGTAAAAAATTATTGCTAAAAGAAATTTAAAAATAGAGAGATAATAATGTTAATAATGATAATAGTAATAGTAATAATTCAACAGCAACTGCAAAAAATCTTTTAGGTGGTAAAGATAGTCATTACAATTTTTTGTATTTTCAACAGAGTGGCCAAGACCAAACGTCGTTTGCAGAGTGTCCCACAGCCAACAGGCTTAGACAAAAATCCATTTAATCACTTGGCTTTAGATATGTCTTTTCAAACCAGATCATTGCAGAAGATGAACTGGCTTCAGCCACCAGGTAAGGTTTTACATTTCGTTTCTCCGCTTGGCTTATCTCAATTTTCCTCAATTCGCAATCACGCTGTCGGTAGCCATGATAGTAAACGTGCATAGTAAACATCATAAGGGTTTGTCTTTTATAAAGTTTTAATCTCTTCTCTTCCTGTTGTCAACAATACAATACTCTGCAGATTGCCATTATAGAGTTAGTGGTGAGAGTAGTTAGTAACAAGACCCCAAATAATAATCTTAATTCATCTACTCACTTGTCCTTAACTAACGGTTAGATTGACATATTTCAAAAAAAAATTGATTCATCTACATGCTGAATTTATGTCAGCGTTGATCAATTCCTAAAATAAAAACTGCACGGAATCGTTCTAATTAAAATTGCCCATCCCCGTCTCCTTAGCCTTTGGGCCACATAGCTGTACAAGCACAGTAAATGCTTCAATAGGGGGCTGGCCAACTGGTAACTCTGTGTGTTGAACTTCCGTAATCTATCCCGCAAGAGCTGAGTGTTGGTAAGGGAAGCATTATGTAAATCGTTTGGTTTATGTGGTCGTGGATTCGAGCCCACAACTTTCCTCACGCAAAGTAAGCACCCTACCAATATGCGAGTGTTGTGGTACGGGCCATTACAGTACAGGACGCATAAGACATTGTAACACTAAGAATGACTTTCCATTGTACATAAGGAACTCTTAAATCGGATATACTGATGTTATAACATTTTTTGCTTTCCAGTATTATGACAATAAACTAGTTAATATCCTCCATGAGTAAATAACGCAAGCAAAATATAAAAACAACTTAATTGATCACAATGGTAGTTACTTCAATCGGTCGTATTTGGTATCAAAACTAAGACCCAGTGAAAGATAAAAGGTACCACGTAATACGTTAAACAGTTGCAGCCATCATCTTGATTTTTTTAAACTCTAATCCATAACCTGAGATTCTATTCTAAGCACTGGAATCAGATATTTTTTGTTTTAAACAGAGGCTCCCAAATTTGCAGTTGATGAGTGCTTCGTTCGTCATCGCGTTGCTCAGTTCAAATGGCATGCTCCTGAAAGTGCCGTGGACAGCTACACGCTCCAGGTGATGACACCATCTCTTCGAGGCACGGAGTTTGTTTCTGTCTACACGGGAAAAGGAACGTCTCATAAACTTCCCGGTTTAATTTATGGTGCAATTGTTGTCGGTCGAGTTAAAGCAGAGAACAATGCTGGTATTGGAAAATACAGTGAAGAGATCAAATTGAAAGTCCATCAAGGTAAGCTAAGATGTTCATTCAACATTCAAATTTATTACATATCATGCAATTCATCGGATTGACTTTTTCATGCATTAAGTCTGATTGGGGAATAATAATAATAATAATAATCCAGTGTGACAACGTCATTGAAGTTAGGAGACCTGACTTGATATTGGTAGAGAAGAAGACGAAATCGTGCATCATTATTGATGTTGCAGTTCCAGAATATATGGGAATGCATGACAAAAAAGGTGAAAAAATTGAAAGATACCAAAACCTAAAGAGGGAACTGATAAGGTCCTGATCGTTAAACAAGGTGCAAGTACCAATAGTTGTCGATGCTAAGGACAGTGTAAGCAAACGTTTTAATTCATGGATGTAAAAACTAGGGATTGAAGTTGGTGTTAGTGTTTTTCAAAAAACAGCCTTGTTGGGAACAAATAGAATACTTCGAAGAGTGTTTGAGATGTAAGGTGAAGGAAACCTCTTGGCTACTCGTGCTTCATCTCACAATGCTGTAAATGAGAACTACAAATATCTGATCACGCGATTTGTGTCACCAGTTGTAGAGGGGACTTGCAACTGTTCTGTAAGCAAACGTCTTAGGCTTGCGTCATATTACCAGTCGATTGAGAACGCCAACCGGGCAAACAGACTGCATAAATTGGCAAGATGCTGCCAACAAGGCCCAAGGAGATTAAATCATCGACAGTTGAGACAAAGGACCCTAGTTACCGAATCTTATTTCAGGATCATAAAAAATATCTGTTAGGACGTTGATGTAACATTACTTCATCATGGCCAAAATACTGTGCTGTTTTCAAGTTATTTACAGCACGTGGAACGTGAGTGGTTACATCAGGGAGCAGATTCATTTAAAATAAATATTGAGGGTCTTTATTGATAGTGTTACTAAAAGTGCTGTTCTTCAGAATGATTACTTGTTTGACCAATATTCCAAAGCGTGAAAATAGATTCATTGTGTGGCATATAAAGTAGAAACAAAGCATGCAATCGACATTGTATCAATGTATGATACCTGAATCTCTGCAGCTGACCTTAATGTTCATAAAATATTTTGATCTCTTTACAGGATATGAGTTTAGATTGTCCCCGCAGAGAATTCATCCAGAACTTCAGCTTTCAAGTAAGAGGGACAGCATCAAATCTGCCAATGATATTCCTGCAACTGTCCTTGGTGACGTAGAAGTCAATGATGGAATTCACTTTTGGCGGGTACACATCGACAAGTGTGGAAAGGAAAATAGAAACGCAGTCGTTGCTGTAGGCATCGGAAAAACTCACACAGCACTCGATAAACTCATAGGTATGGTAAACCATTTCAAGCCTTGCTTTATACCCACTTTTAAAGTTTAAAGGCATAAACCATTTGTAATCCTTATCAATACGCACTCTTGAGCGCATCAATGAGAATTTGGTTGTATGAGGTTTCATTATTATGGAGTTACATTATAGACATAGAGAGTGTTTTTTGATCCAATTATTCTAAATACATGCCAGACGACAGATGTCAAGCAAAAAATTTAAATTCATTAAAATGGCAAACTCAGTATCAGCAACATAAAATCGTACCTTGAAAACGAAGTACGTTTCTTAAGACATTAAGTTGTCTTATTCTTCCATAAGTTTTATACCGTTATAGTAAACAAGTCTTTAATTTCTAAGTATTTGAGCATCTGAAGGCTATGGTTTATCGTTTTAGACCAGTTTCTAATCTCTGTACAAGAGAATTTTCAAATGACCAATAGTCTTTGATTCTGATGACATTTAACATTCTACTGAAACAATTCCCTGTTGTACGTTAATAATGATATGAAGACGTATTCTGAAATACAAGGTTTGAATTTCAAGAAGAACACAAGTTAACTTATAATTTTAAATGCGGGGGATTACAACCCAGGTCTCACGACTGCCAATCTAAAAAGACTATCAGTCACTCAAGTCTAATCTTCCACTCTTTTATTTCTGTCTATACACGTACAAGAGACATGTTTTTTGTCCCTACAGGGCATCCATTTATTGCCGTTGCAATATTTTATATAGAGGGAGACAGGTAAAGTGCTCTGTAAAGAACAAAAGTAAAATTATGATTCGAAACCGCCAATCGCGACTGCAAAACTTTCTCCTTTCCAAATTGCCAAATTTTATCAAGGTTTTCATTTACTTTGGACTAATACTAAGCAATAAATATCAATTGTAGGTGACGACAAGAATTCATATGGGGTGCAGCTAAACAGTAATGTCACCATGTGGTGTGAAAATACGGCAAATCGAGTACAATTACGGAAAACAGCGAAGGAGATTAAGGACGTTACTTTCTCTCTCTTGCTGGACATGGATAATAAATCTCTACGCATTTACATGAATGGTAAACTTGTAACTGATAGAAATACCTCAGATACTACCTTTAGAATACAAGAAGGTTCCTACAGACCTGCAATTAGTCTAAGTGGTGCCAATGTTCAAATAACCACGAATACTGGACTGTCTATTCCAAGGAAGGTCCCAGGTATGTAACACCTTTCAAGTCAGTTACCCCATAATATACGAGAAATTACTTTCTGTAGCACTATGCTGTTAATTGCACTAGTTCTTAATATATTAGACTATGGCTGGAATTATCTGAATTTCATGCAAATGTAAAAATATTTCTTAAAAGTATCAATTATCATTGTTTTGTAGGCGCTAGCACTGATAGTAAAAAGTTGGGGTGTCGCGCTGTGACACTATCTTATTAATTTCAGCAGGACAGTTTCTCTCTTTTACCATCCTTGATATTATTATACACTTCACTGGCAAATGTTTTAAGCGCTCTAATGCAAGGCAGGAGTTGCCGAGGTATAGTGGATAAGACAGCGATCTTGCAAGCCAGAGGTTGCGAATTCGAACCCGTGTCACCAAAAAAAAATACCATTGGTGAGAGAAGGTAACGGGAGCCCACTCTCATAAAGAGCTCACTTCCAGATTTCAAAATTTGGATAAGATCAGACCCCCAGTTTATCTATTTACGAAATTTCAACCAGAACCTATTGTGATATACAGTGCCGGATTATCTAAAAAGAAATTAGTTTAGCCATTCACCTGCAGTCATAATGAAGTTGTTATATCATATCCTCACGACAATATGAGTTGAAAAGGAACTTGAAATTTTATTTTTTTACTATGATCTCGAATTCTCCTTTTGCTAAATCTTCCTTTCCCAGATCAACCTCAGTTTTTGTCGTCAGAATGCTTCGTTCGGAACACAGAAGTGATACTATTCTGGCACATGCCTGAAACGGAGATACTCATGGATTCATATTTGCTGGAGTGTTTTGTCAACGATGCAGCAAGACTTGAGCAGCCTTCTAAGAAGTTTACAATTGTATACCGTGGTAAAGGAAAAGCTTACACATTTGATGCGAAAGAGTACAACGCAAATGTAACTGCACGAGTAAAGGCTGTTAATATGGTAGGAGAAGGAAAACCAAGTCAAGAGATTCTCTTAAAAACTGAGAAAGGTTTGAATATTGGCAGTAATCCTCTCTGTATCTTAGATCCATACTGAAATTATTTGGAACTTTGGACAAGAATCATGCTAGCGCAGTTATGACTTTATTGATAAGAACACTTGCGTCTGAAACATTACGAAGTAATTATATTGTTGAGCATCCAGCACATTTTGGCTCTTTATGTTAACTAATTATTCTTGACCATGCTTGTTCCAATGTTTAGTAAAGCTAACATCGATTTAATTTGTGGAGACGGGATCATGAGAGCCTTATGTCTCCCATAGCTTTTTGTCTAATCCAAATAAGTTCTATAACTGCGGAGACGAATAATCTGTAAATACTGTCATTTACAATGGTCTATGTCCATATGTAGGTCTCTTTTTGTCATGTAGTTATAAGGTGGATTAAGATAATGACAAATACTACTATGATCTCGTTTGGATTGAACTCAGGACACGAACAATAACGAGAACGAGGATGTAAACGAAAACAAGGACGCGGCAAAACGCATGCGCTATGAGCAAATTACATGAGCATTGCTAATGAGCATTTCTGTATTTTGTCTAGGCATCACGTTTACCTTCGACAAATCATGTCACCCAGAGCTTGAATTTCTAGAGGGGAACCGACTTGTAAAGCAAAGAAAAATGATGACATCTCTGCTTTACGGAAGCTTACGAATTCCAGACGGTATTCACTTTTGGAGATACAAAATTGAAAAGTTTAAAGGACCAAATGGCTTATTGGGTAACGTGTTTTAATGCTTAAATATTTTCTATTTGCTATCTCGTTGAGAAAATAGGAATTTTACTTGATACTAGGCTCCTGATCCTCTGATCATGCTAAACGCATGTGAAACTATAGAATCTTGCATTGTTAAGAATTCGGCTGTGGATATTTCTCCAATCTATACCTACAAGATTTTCATACTACGGAAAGCAAGGGTATAGTTAATACGTTAGCCTTTGGCAATCAAAATAACAAGAATTGACTCCAGCCGTGATTGTTCCATTTGCCGAGTTTGTTGTATTAGGAAAATCCAACATGTCTTTTACTCAAGCCTTACAGTGTTATCAGTCGGCCGGTCACCAGGCACTGTCTGTCAGACGTTGGTAAATGTCTCTGCGACGAATTCTAAAAGAGCTACGATAAACTGCGGAGGACACAAGAGAAAAAAGGAGAAAAAGAGGGGGCACAGCACCGATCCCGAGACTGTACCAAATGCAATCATTCAACTTCCAGCAACGATATCGGCGCCCAGAAGTGGACAGACAAGAAAGAGGTTATAACACGACTGCACCTGTAATGCAAGAGACAATTACCACAAAGCTGAAATATAGAAGAGAAGGACTGGTTGTGACGGTAGACACTGCTTCAAAGGCACTTTGTTGCTAAACCAATGATAATGCTATCCCTGTGAAATTGCCTTCTGGCGCTACACAGCGCTCGACTCACTGTCTGTCTTGCTTTTTTAGCAAAACAGTGATGATGAAGGCAAAAGCAAAAATGGGTTCTTGATGTAATGCGTTATTCTTCAATGTCACGGCTAATGAGATTCAGCAGTCATATATATACGTTTAAAAGAATTTAGCTAATACCAGTGTAAGCTTAATCATCTTGGGAGTACTTCAATGAGGGTTGATGTAGGAAATGCGAGAGAAAAATTCCCCCTTTTTATATGTAAGCTGAGTTGTTTGAGACCGTAGAAACACAGCAAGATCACCTTTAAATAATTAAGGTCAGCCCATTCAGTCAAAACCATGGAGAAACATGTTTAGCATTCGAGAAGTCATAAGCATGTTAAGTATTAATAAATGTTTCAAAAGTAGTAACTTTATTTGCCTTGTCGAGGTCTTGACACCAACTTTCGTTGACATGTTTATATCTATATCTATATACCTATATCAACATTAATATCTCGATTAACAATATATCTTTATCTATTAGAAAATTGTAGGTTTAAAACTCGGCTTTGTTAAAAAGACATTTCGTCAATTGCGCTGACCTCTGCTCTCTGTCATGTTGTAAATCAATAATTGTCGAAGGATGTTATGTCGTTAGATTATGTAGGTACAAATTAGACGTAGGCTGTAGCTTTCGTTTCGTTTCTTTTTATAATAACAAGCTGTTGGTGTTGCAAAGCCAGAACTGCAGGATGCAGTTCTTGGAGCAAAGAATGATTCTTTTGGTGTCCAGATTTTTGAGGATGCAAAGACACTCGACAAATGCACCAAACATTGCATACCAATATCAATATCTGAGATGAATGGCAGCGTCATTTCTGTTTGGTTAAATCTGATTACAAGCGTATTGAACATCTATTTTAATGGGTTGCTTATTAAAGATGAAAAAAGCTCCGATGGAAAGAAACACCCACACACATTCAGTGGCGTTCATAGTCCACTAAAGCCAGCATTGACCATAAGGGGGAGTGATGTTCAAGTTGCACTCATATCTGGATTGGAAACACCCAATCAACCAGGTAAATATGATTCAAAAAACCAAAATTGTCAATCGCCCAGACCTTACGTCCTAGATATATACAAAAAATCGTAGTAAATAAGGTAATGCTAAGTTCGCATCCTAGGATTTCTTGACTGATTTGCAGTAATGTAGAATTGTCTATATACGCTATGAAAATTGATCCCAGATAAGCAAGAACAATAAAACCATTGCACTCATATGCAAAATCCAAATGTAAAAAGGAGGGTTTATTCGAATCAATCTTACTCTTTGCCCATGGAAAAAAATGAGTTTTAATCAGTTTTAGTGTAAACTTTAGTTTTATAAATTTTTCTGGAGGTACTTTGTTGTACTTAAAGTTGACGTTTCTTATTTCCTTTTAACAACCCAAGCTGTTAAAACCAGCAAATGCTAAGGATAATTTGGAACAAATTTGAAAAAATCCTAAATTAATGTTGCGAGAATGTTACCTTTTTTGATTACTAGTTGCTCCTGTTATGCTGGATGATTCCTGCAAGGCAGAAAACACTACACTCAAGTTTTCATGGGATCTGGTCACGCGCGAGACGTGTGTAGACATGTTTATACTAGAAATAGCTACAAAGAAAATTGGCAGGCAAACAGAGTTTGGGCGATACAAGGAAATATACCAAGGTAGATTAAAACAGTATGTCCTAAAAAACATGCCATACAACACAGAAGTGGCTGGACGTGTCAAAGCAGCAAATATCGTGGGGGAGGGTAGAGCATCAGAAGAAATTATTCTCCACACAGCAAAAGGTAGGTAGCACTTTCAATATTTTCTAATGTATTTCTTGCCTCTAAAAGTGGTTTTAAATGATACTTCTTCTTCAACTTCAATATTAGCGTTCTTCGAGGTCTTGTGACCTTCAGAGATCTATTCCATCTTTATCAAATTTTTTCCATCATACAGTAGTTCGTTTTGACATGATTCTGCTCTTTTTGTTTGAATTCTTTTTTCAACAAAATTGCCAGAGTACATACTCATGTTCCTGGAACAGTCATCGTTTTGATTTTTATTCTTGAATTTACAGTTGTTGAAAGATGGCGTTATTGACCATCTTTCGAATATAGAAATTGATAACTTGACTGCCCTTATGAGGAAGAGAATGAAACATGCCCGAATGTTTGGCCTTCATGGCCAAGTTACAAACGTTAGATTTAATTTGGTGTATACTAGCTGAGTTTTCCTATTGATCCAGACCGAAATTAATAGTTTCTTGTTAAACTCCCTCTGTTGATATTTGATGATAGAATATTGCCTTGGAATTTAATAGCACAGTTAAATAATAATGTTACGTTTACGCGGCTATACTATGGATTCCAAAACAAGTATTCGGTCCCTTAAAGAAATTAGCTTCTAATGAATTTTAACATTTGATTTAAACCGATTATTGTATCACTGTTTGCTTACAAAGACATGTGGTTTCTGTAAGCATGATTGGGAAATAACTGCAACCACAGACTCCCCCACAAAAGTTGCCACAACACAGAACTTGTGTTTTTATGGGAACTTCTAAAGTCTTGGAAATATTCAAACTTTGCAACAACGTAGAAAACGCCGTAAGATGTCTCCTATTCGGATAAAACACACTTATGGATATGTTTGAATTTCTATTTTCGATTTTTATTTTCGATTTTTATTTTCGATTTTTATTTTCAATTATTATTTTCTATTTTTGTCAGCCGAGTATTTCCAACAGTACTACTTATTATCGTGCTGTTTTCAAAAATAGATGATTCTGTTTATCTACAGCACGTAAATAGAAATATAAACCCTTTGACTCCCATCCTTTATTAGTTTGATCAATATCAAACATCATCACACATCTTGAAAAATAAAAAAATATTTTTGCTCAAATTAAGAAAGTGTAAAGTGGTTTGTGAAGCAGCAAAATCCGAAAACGTCCGGCAGGCTTTCATATTATCATTTGTCGAAGGTCACATGTTCTTTCAAGTTCTGTTCTGTACTTTTTGATTAAATTCAGCTTTCAGGTTATCAATCCGGTAGTTATATCGATGAATGATGTGTAGGAAGGTTTAGTTATATTGATGGGAAGTTTGTGCTATTCAAGTGTAAAAAGAATTATCCTTTCAAGCACAGGATTGCTGAAATTAGCCAGATCGACATAAAGAGTGACTATTGCACATTTGTAAATGGCCATGCTAGGACTCATACTAGATATCAATTTTTTCATGTATGATGGGATGTTTTCTGGTGACATAATGGGCACGGCTACAAACAAAATTGTCCTCAAACCCCCATCCCCACCGCGCTAAAAGTATCTTGTATACGGCCATGTACTTCATGTGTTTTCATGTATATATTTCTGTTTGATTGTACCATTTACATATATTTAAAATTTACATATGAAATTCTGTTTCAGGATTGCGGTTTCAAGTTGATCCAAAGACGATAAATGGTGCTCTTACTTTAGAACATGAAAACACAAAGGTCAAATTGTCAACTCCAGTCTACTCTTACGTCCTTGGGGATACAGAAATTTTACAAGGGCGTCATTATTGGAGAATTCATATTGATGAGTTTTTGGGCCAAAATCTAACAGCTATTGTAGGTACTGAGAATTTCGTTCCAAACCTATTAACCTAACCTTCAAGACAATTGAAAATCTGTCTGTTGCCTTGTATTAGCTTGTACTAATTCGTTTTTTCTTATTTTTCATTTGTAAGTGGTAAAACGTTAGAGAGACAGAAAACAACTCAACTGTTAACATGTCTTGAAAATTTTTAATTCGACATTCCTGAATCCAGGTTGTGCGCTTGGCGGATCACTGGCGTATTTAACTAAAAATAATAGTATACACATTTTGAGTGATCGTGTGACTGATATTCGTTGTATCTATTTCAATGATTATTTTTCCCTCAGGCATAGGTGTGGCGAGCAGGGACCTAACCGATCCTATTCTTGGAGAAGACATCAATTCCTATGCTGTTCAAATACTTGAACATCCAAATGTAACTTGCAGAAACAGCAAAAACAGAATGCAAATCAAAAAGTCATCATCTGAAGCAAAACACAGCAACATTGGAGTACAAATTGATCTGGATCAGAAATGGATTAACCTCTATTTTAATGGTACATAGTTTAAACCTATTTAAAAAAAGTTTCTTCCATTTTTTGATCTTGTAGCAGCTTATTCGCTGCTTACTCAATAAAGCAGAGAAAACAGCACTCTGCCCAACATCCTCGAAATTGCCATTCCCAGTGTGGCAAGACGACGGACATTTAGGGATAAGTAACATTTTGAAAAATGGTGTTGTTACACTACGAAATTGATTATTTGCAGTTGAACTTTGGAACCACTAACAAAGTTTCATGCAAACTTGATCAATACTACTGTTAGAGCTATGATAACGTTTTCATACAAAGGTTTATAAATTCCTGTTGCTTTGTCGTTTGGTGCACGTAGGATCTCTTTTCTCGCATTTGCCAATGATGACTTTTGCAGAATCTCACGTCAAGTGTAGACATTACACAGAAAAAGCTGTTTTTTATTACTGCTGTGTTGTTTTGTATGAAAAAGGCAGTGGATGCACTATCAGAACATGTTAGAAGAGAACACTTCAGCAACCAGCTGCAACGGAGCGAGAACTTGGAGAGACATTTAGGTTTTAGTGACGGGTAACTGAAGTATGGAGTGTGAGAAAACAAACAAGACGTTTAAAGTAAATTTAAAGGCTGTGTTACTGCAAAGTGAGGAGAGACCACTTAGTGTGCGTCTGAGTGAGAGAGAGAAAGAGAGGGAGGAGGAGAGAAAAAAGAAATTTATTTTACTCAAAAGGAGGAGAAGAAGATGTGAATCATGCCCCTCTTTACAAGTCTATAAAGTGACCAAATATGAAACAACCGCACTGTCATTGGAACGAAATTTTTGCCTTTTTTATCAGATTTGGAAATCTGATAAAGAAAAAAATCAAAACTGAACAAAACTTATATTGCAATTGACCTAGATAATTACAAGAGGCAAAGGTACCCCAGACACTGCAGGGAGTGGATCAAAGGTGGGACGTATATCAAAATGAATTGGTGAGAGCGCAGTCTACAACAGAAGATGTCTAATCATTGGTAGCACGTGTCTGCTAATTAACATGAGTTGTAAGTTAGGCAACTAGATATATTAAAACGATATAAAGAGTGAAACAGGAAGCAAACAGGAGAACGTTAATTTTAGTTAGCTGCGTTTAAAAGCGAAATACTAAACGCATGAGACGTCGACTGTAGACGCGCTGTGAAAATTTTTTTGAGTTATCAAAACAAGATTCACACAAATCGTGATTCGGGGCAACGATTTTGATATAGCTTCAATATTAAAGCAACATTAAATTTGCAAAAATGTCTTTTAGAAACAAAAAATCTGTTGTTCCTAGGAAGTGATGCAGATTAAGTTTGGCAATATCACTGGTTAACGAGGAAAATCCCGTTGAAATTCCAAAAAACAAGAAAATTGATATTAATATGTCCCTTTTCTGTTCTCCCGTTATCGTTGAAACAAAACTACATTTCATTATGTACCCTAACGAATAAATTTTACTAAAAAGAAGACAAACAAGATGAAAATAGTTTCAAAACATGCTTTCGCCTATCCTTTGAATAGATCGAGAAAAGTGTAGTATTGAACAGAACAAAACAAACAGTATATTTCTGATAGAGGTATATTCATAATTGCAAAGTAAAAAGACAAATTTACAGAGAGATTTTAGGTTCTTATTAAAGACTTTTTCACCTAAATACACGTGTTAGGTACTTACAAAATACCAGTTCCAGACTTCAATTATGTTAATTAACACAACACTACAAAAAGTTTGGATAATCTAAATCAAGTTACCTAATTATTGTTTTAAGAACGTTGTGAATAACCCCGTATATGTTACAACGCGTAATTATTGTTTACTATAGTTCACTAATTAGTTCGTTATGATTTAATTACTCTCTGAAATTGTATTGAAATTATTTTATTCTATTCACATATTTAGATACTTTTATACTATCCTTTTAAACATGAAACAAAAATGTCATTATCCATAATGAGATGTCAATAAACGATGAATGCAAAATTGCAAGTCTACAGTAAATACAAAACGGCAACTGAGTACCCATTATTGAGTACAAATGTCTCGTTTTCTATTATCTATCTCCCCGCCTCCCCTATTATTCATGATTTTGAGATTGAAACTTGAAGCGTTACAGTACGAGGCTGGATAATTTTCTTCTCAACGAGTGCTTAAGTCACTCTTGCATTTTATCAACTTAATTAATCCACGCGGGGTCAATACATAAGTTGATTACTCCGAGCGAGGATCAGTTGTTGATATCTTGCACTGCCGAGGGAAGTAAAATTTGATCTAAGGAACCAGAGTTAAAACGAATATATACATTTAGATAGATGACTTTAGAATTTGATGACTGTGCAATATTGGCAGACTACAAAGCTAATGGAGTGAGATGCCAAGAGTAAAGCCACACGAGAAACTCTTTTTCGATAGTTTTTTCAAGCAGTCGATTCCATAATGATTAGGCTATTGACATTCCAATATGAAGTAAAATATTGTGCCTTCTTTCTTTAAAAAGCAAAAGTGAATAAGAATTATTTCATGCCTAGCATCTATAATCGTCTGTCTAATATCTATCTTTCTTTTAGGAAAGCTGCTAACAGATTCAGCTAGACCGAAAGGTCCAACATTTACGGGCATCAAAGGAACGTATTTTCCAGCAGTGAGTCTTTATGGAACAAATATTGAGATGACATTCCACACTAATGAAGATTATGATGAGGCGTAGTAAATATTGAGACACTAATCTTCTTAAACGTTGTGATATCTGTGATATAGCCATTCTCAAAAAAATTTATATTAAGTAAGCGTGTTAATGCTAATGGTTGCCGGAGACATTATCACAGAGTCTTTATGGTCAAGAAAGTACTTTACTTGATTATATCGTTATAATAATGAAATGGTGACAAAGTTGGTTGCAAGGAAGTACAAAAATCGTACAGCTAAACAAGACCTTTACGTGTGGTCCAGGATCTCGATTTTCATAAAGAACTGGATATCATAATATAGTAATTCGTTTCGGAGACTAACTTTATCTAGACATTTGGACGATCTCTTTGCTAACGGTTTTGTTAGTTCGTTCTTCCTCCACTTTATGCACATTACTATATCACTGTACAAGTTGGACATTAAAATATTATAAGAGATAAATTGTGCGTTTGCCTGTTTTTAAATACTTGTGACTCTTCAAGCAACTTGATATTTGTTCAAATTTTCTTGTGTCTTATGGGTAACTAAGACATGGTGTTCATTTTTACGTAGAGCTGGCTATTGAAAATTATCGCTTTCGCTAAATTAAATTTAGAAATTGTTATCAAAATGATTTCCTGACATACTGTTTCATAGTATTGCTAGTTAAATAAAAGTTAACTTTCAAAAGGCAAATGATGAAAAGGAAGTTGATAATTTCTTGTTGGAAGCAGGTTCTCCACAACTGCATATCTTCTAAGAAGTAAAAAGTTGAACATTGATTGCAAATGAACATTTTCAAGTTCTTCACAAAGAAACATTATTATTATTATCCCTTATTATTATTACCCTCACTTACTTTAGCCATACTGCTCCAAGAGGTACAAGCTAAAATTGATAAAGGCAAGAGAGTTCACGTCTGGCCCAATGCATCAATTCAAATACAAGTCACAACATTAATAAGAAACGATTTAAGAGCGGGCGAAAAAATGGAGCCAATCCTGAGCTGCCATGTTAGATTTGTGCAATCTTTATTCCTGCACATGACCTTGAGATTTTTGAACTGTTTGTACCACAATGTGTGGCCTTCAGTGGTGGCATGAGTCGCGATGTCCTAGGATATGGCGCCAACACATTTTCTGTTTGCCTTGTTTGTTTTTCTAGCATTGGCGGTCATTTTGCTGGAGTTTAAGATATGTTTTTTATCTGATTGCTGTATTGAAGAGAGTGTATGATTTCTTGTATTTTCCTGGCCGTAAAGATGGTCTCCTTGTCTACATATTTCTTGCTTTGCCGATCAAATGTGTGATAATTTTTGAGCTCATGGCTTTTGGTGTCACTCTTTCCACAGCTTATCTGGTTCTCTCTGTCTTAAGATTCTCTAATTTAGGTGGCAGTGTAGTCTTTACTGTGTAGCTTGTACACTGTATAATTCTTTTGATTGATTGCAACCGGGTCGATGCGTTTTGATAGCAACGTTAATAAGGTGGAATCAGAGTAAAAGGGACATTGGACTCTGAGAATCCTCTTGTTCTTTTTACTGGTATTTTTAATGTATGGAGAAAAATACTTTTCAGTTATTATTTTCCTTCTCTTTGTTTGGATACGGTGGTCCTATTTAGAGCCCTCTGGATGTCAGTAAGCTAATATCCATTGGAGAGGAGAACATCGTATAGGTGCTTTCCTTCTTCCATTGGGTCAGCTGTGGCTGGATGGTGTGATGCATTGTTGAGGTACTGGTCTGCGGGGGCAGCTTTTCTACAGATATTGATTGAGATGCAGCAATTTGACTGCCTTTACATGATGAAGTTAATGTTGGGATGCAGATTATTGACGTGTTTGAAGAAATGATCTAAGCTTCTCTCTTTGATTATGGCATAAACGTCATTAACGTACCTTTCCCAGTTGGATGGTCGTTTATCAGCAGTTGTTAGTGCTGTGTTTTGAAGTTCTGTATGAGTATTTCAGCAGGAACAGAGGAGGCTGGGGCTCCCATCTGTACACAATTGTTTTAAGTGTAGATCTCATGGTTGAACAAGAAGCAGGTGTTGCCAAAACGGACTTGTAATAAGACGAGGATGTCATAGGGTTGCAGCGGAATTCTCAAATCCATTGAGATGTCATTGCCAGGCAAGACTTGGAGGACACAAAAGGTGTCATCAAGTCGAATGCAAGTGTATAATGATGTCATATCAAAGGAGACAACATCTTCGGATATGTGTTGAATTGTAATAAATCTTGAACGGTATGACGAGTTAATAAAATGGTGTTCTTTGACCCATGATTGAATGTCGGTTATGTAGTGAGGTAGTTAATGTAGAGGACGTCTCGCATATGTTAAAATTGGTTTTATGGGGACATTCAGTCTGTGCACCTTTGGAAGTTCAAAGAATTTTGGTAAGGGCAAACCTTTTAGTTTTAGCTTGTAGTAAAGGCGATCTCCAAGAGTTGGTTATTGCGTATATCTAGATCCATATGTATAATTATATCTTTGTCTAAATCTACATCTATTTCATCTACGTTATTATTATATATATATATATATATATATATATATCTGTACATCTTTATATATCTATATACTGTCGTTATATATCTACCTACCAACTTTCTATCGAACGGTTATCTACCTATTATTATGTGTGATGATATAGTACATAGATATATACATATGTAAATAAAACGGAATTCAACTAGAATAACCATGCAAAGTAGAGTAGGAGCCAAGGAAAACATCTTTTTCAGACAAGTGCATCATCTCTTTAATACACGTTTCAATGCATATAAAACCTTAAACGTCTTATTGCACTGGAAACTAAGTAGTTTTCAAAATACAAAAGAATAGGGAAAAAGCTCCAGGCTAGCTTTAATGTGACTTGCATGGTTTTTTACCAAACATTGAAATAAATCCGATAAAGTAACTAACTAGGATGCAATAGACTTTTTGATTTAAGCTATCTGTAACAACATATGTTGCTAAATCCAAATGTTAAGTATGTACATCAAGGTATGCCAGGTAATATTCGCTACGGGTGGGCTGTGACCAGAATTAGCCAGAGTGGAATGTGCATCCTTTGGCCTTAAAATACGGGTTCTGTTACAACATTATCAGACTCAAAATATATAGAGCGGTCAAATTTTTATGGTGCATTTTAGTGACAAATTACTTTTGGATATGGCTATGTCTAATCCTACAGTAATGTTCCTACTTTCGCATTGTAAGACAGATTACTTGCCATCTCGCTTAAGGGAAAGAGAATTTATTGGGAAAAATTGTTTGCCGGTAGCGTTTTACACAACTTACAGCCACATTATTTATTGACTTATTGTCTGTGTTTTTTACCGTTTTTTGTAATATACTATACGAAAACTGAAATCGCATAAAAACTTTTCTTAAACTATATATCGTGTTTGCCGTCAATAGTCTGGTCCTCTACTCCAAAATATTTGTGTCTACTTTCTTCAAGATAAATCTTTAGAATTCAAACAAATGCATAGTAAGTACAGAATCTTCTTCGGCTATATATAGCGATAAGATATTCTGTAATAGTAGCTAGGATAGTCATCTAGGATAAACTTCTAATACAAAATTGCATCGATAACATTTACGAAGCCATTGGAGGCAGGAATATCTAGAATGGCTCCCCGCCCATTGCTCTTGCGATAAACCAAGAATTCATAAGGCCTTGGTCCAGCTTTGAAAAATCGTATGCGCTTTCCTGACAAAGTGTGAAATTTGTACACGTATCTGTTTGTCATCAATGTAGTGGAAAACTTGTAGGGTACCATATGATTTTTCAGCAACACTATCAGCCGTTCTTTCTTGGAAGTAAGTGACTTCATTGTCGCAGCAGAAAGTTTATTAAAAGCTTTATCGGATGGCGCAAAGAACATGACATTTGGATTATCATTGAGTTCCTTGTCAAGTGACGTAGATTCAAGAAGGGCCTTCACTTTTGATATTCCAAGCTCCTTGTGGAAGGTGGAGACTACTTTCCAAACAGATCCAGCCGGAGGATATATCATTCTGTCCACCAAGTGAATGACGACATTTTTCACTTGAATGTCAGCTTTGACAATGCGTGCGTGATCAAAACTCATTCTCTGTGAAAGAAAAATAAAAAAAGTTAGAAAACTGTTCTCCTTGAGCCCCTGCTCTTGACTAATAGTTTGAAAGATGCTATCTTGCCAATAGCTGAAGGGCACTGAGACGGTCACAATAGTTTGAAGTGAGTAAGTACAATGTCTGATTACTGTCCCCACACAGCACTGCTGACAGTCTCTCGCACACTCCCGTAGTCTTATTGGCTTGTCTAGGAATCAAACATTTATTCCGCCATTATTTGTGGGTATCATGTTTGCAGTATCAGCATTATTGTCAAATCATGACTATGACAAGTAGAAAACGACTTATAACACGTAGGAAATAAAATTTATAAATATATGATTGTTTGAACTTATAATGAAGTATTACAAAAGACAAACATATGGACAAGTGAGATTCGACTAACTCGTTCCGGATTATCGAGGTTCCATTTTGATGCTTGATGTGTGTAACACGTAAATTGTGTCGCTTCGATGATGTTCGGAATGAGTTTCTTCCGCACAGTTTTCTGTTGTATTATCACCGGGTTCTCCCAACACAATGAAAACTTTTTACTAATTACCCTCAATTTCCATCGGTTTTAAGGGTTTAATAACAAGAACCTTTTGTTATTTCAATCCCTACCTCTACAATTTGTCTAACTACGCCAAAAGATATGCAATTAAAACGTAGCTTTCACGATCAAAAATCCAAGACCTCAGATAAATTTAGACCGCAGTAAAAAGGTTCACTTGAGCTACTTGAAACACTTAAAGGCAAGAGACAGAATACCAATAACTTACGTTGCCATATGAAAAAAATTGCACTTCACCATCTTCTGCCATTGTTTTTATTTTTTCAAATTTTTGTAGGTCTCTTGATAATTTTCTACCTTGTATAATGTGGTTAAATATTGTCTGTCTGTGGTATCCTTCATTCTCTATCAAGCGAGTTTCCACTGGGCCAAACAGCATGCCAGAGTCTAGTGGTGCTAATATTGTTAACTCATCCGTAGGTTGTATGGTCTCTATGACCTTGTAAAGGATCAAATCTTTTAGGAATGCGTTTATTCCAAGTTCTAAAAGTTTCAACTTCAAAATGGTCCCTGGAAAGATTTCGAAAAATAAGAATGAGTGTTTAAGATCATGTTTTCATGCACTAGAAGGTAAGAACTACTTGACAGTAATAACATTGGTTACATTGAAGAAAGAAAGGAATGAACATTATAGGTAAATCCTTCCTTGAGATTATACAGGAAGCACTTGTTTCGCCTTTCTTTTAGTTAGTATACGATTCCTTTGTTAATCACTTTGGGAATTCGCATTTGATTGAATCAACCTCTATGCAACTGAGATTTTGGCCTTTACAAAACCTGTTCATTCCGGGAAGAGGTTGTTTGAAAACTGAACATCATTATGTTTACGATGAAAATGATTTAGAAATCTAAGATATCACATATAAAGTATTCTATTTAACTACAAAGAAACAAACTTTACTACAAAATGGAAATTTTAGATTACATTGGCCTGCCTATGTACGGAAGACAACTGCTTTCCGTTACAAGTTGCGCGCATACATTGGGAGAGGCAAATAGCTGAACTCCACAGAAGCATTTTGATCCATTTGTTTACTTGGAAAGGAGAAACGCGGACAATTTTTACAGAACTAAACGAGTTAAGAAAAACGGAGAATATAAGACTGCCACGATAACAGAAGCAAAATGATGTTAACTATTTCATATCCAGTCCCTTAATGTTGGTAAGTTGACTTTAGTAATTGGTAGGATAGGATTGGTAGCTTTGGCAGGATCAGAGCTAAATTTTCTCCTGTAGGTTACAGGTCAATAAGAT
This sequence comes from Chironex yamaguchii, assembly GCA_024741275.1. Classification (NCBI taxonomy): domain Eukaryota; kingdom Metazoa; phylum Cnidaria; class Cubozoa; order Chirodropida; family Chirodropidae; genus Chironex; species Chironex yamaguchii. The sequence goes on from JANTCA010006141.1 coordinate 20,771, forward strand.
CAGGAATTTGAAAATGTAATTTTATCTGGTTTCACTCATATTTTTGTTTCCATTGATCATTATGATTTATACACTTTCATTTGATCCACCTATACGAGAGCTTAAAACTTGACCCATTCAGTCTGAATCAGTGGGTAACATGATTTAATTATCGAATTAACAGGTCTCGGACTTCAACTGCCATCAGCCCATCAACTGCTGACCTGTTATCACCCAGGCAATAAAAACAGATATCATTTACCGTCACCCTACCTACTAGCAATAAAAAAATGCCACCCGCGACATTTATACATGCATTAATAGAAAATTTAATCCATGATAACATCAAGGGTAAGAGAAATAATGACAATTGACTTAATCCCCAAAATAATAGAAAAACAATAGCTTTTTTGGTCTCGTGCAGACGGCTCTCAAATATATACTTATGGTACCTAGTTTCCCCATTCTACTTATTTTATCTATTTTTGAATCAAAGTATTTAAAGCAGTACAAAAAACAAACAAAGAATAGAAATTGCTTTATCATAACCATCAATGCGCGAAATAAGTTACCTCTGACACTAATCATCACAGGAAGCAACCCTTATCATACAAGTAACAAAAAGTCAAGTAAAATATTAAGAACAGCCCTTTATTAACTTTGTTGGTTACCACAAATTAGTTACTTCAGACAAAGCAGGCAAAAACAGATATGAACGAGAAATCAATCAGACATACAGAAGACGCTAAAACAAGAAAACGAGCATCCAATTTTAAAAATATTTGCAACAAGCAATTGACTTACCAGCAGGCATTGCAGTAGTCACAGGCCTATCAGTGACTACAGGTACCTCTGTATCAGAAGGAGCTTCTGTTATTTCTGCTGATTCTGTGGCTTCGGGTTGATACGTGGTTGGTGGTAGCAGCGTAACTTTAGGTTCAACGCTTACTTCAAGATCATCAGTCACTGCAGGTGCCTCAGTAGCAGATGGAGCATCTGTTACATCTGCTGCTTCTGTGTCCTTTGGCTTATCCGAGCTTGGCGGAGGTTTTGAGCCTTCAGGTGAGACGCTTGGTCTAGGATCATCAGTGACTGTGGGTGCTTCAGTAGCAGATGGAACATCTGTTACTTCTTCTGCTTCTGTGACCTTAGGGTGTTCCGTGTTTGGTGGTGGCTCTGTTCCATCAGGTGCAACGCTAGACTTAGGACCATCAGTGGCAGAAGGTGCCTCAGTAACAGAAGGCGCATCTGTTACTTCTGTTGCTTCTGTGACCTTTGGCTTATCTGTGATTGATGGTGGCTCTGTACCTTCAGGTGCAACGCTTGGTCCAGGACCATCAGTGACTATGGGTGCTTGAGTAGCGGATGGAGCATCTGTTACATCTTCTGCTGCAGTGACTATAGGTCGTTCCGTGCTCGGTGGTGGCTCGGTTGCTTCCGGTGGAACTTTAGATTCAGGACCATCAGTGACCGCAGGTGACTCAGTAAAAGATGGAGCATCTGTTACTTCTTCTGCTTCAGTGACTTTAGGTTGTTCAGTGCTTGGTGGTGGCTCGGTTGCTTTCGGTGCAACGTTAGATTCAGGACCATCAGTGGCAGAAGGTGCCTCAGTAACAGAAGGCGCATCTGTTACTTCTGCTGCTTCTGTGACCTTTGACTTATCCGTGTTTGATGATGGCTCTGTACCTTCAGGTGCAACGCTTGGTCCAGGACCATCAGTGACTATGGGTGCTTGAGTAGCGGATGGAGCATCTGTTACATCTTCTGCTGCAGTGACTATAGGTCGTTCCGTGCTCGGTGGTGGCTCGGTTGCTTCCGGTGGAACTTTAGATTCAGGACCATCAGTGACCGCAGGTGACTCAGCAACAGATGGAGCATCTGTTACTTCTTGTGCTTCAGTGACTTTAGGTTGTTCCGTGCTTGGTGGTGACTCGGTTGCTTCCGGTGGAACTTTAGATTCAGGACCATCAGTGACCGCAGGTGACTCAGTAACAGATGGAGCATCTGTTACTTCTTGTGCTTCAGTGACTTTAGGTTGTTCCGTGCTTCGTGGTGGCTCTGTGGTTTCCGGTGCAACGCTAGATTCAGGACCATCAGTGACCGCAGGTGCCTCAGTAACAGATGGAGCATCTGTTACTTCTTCTGCTTCAGTGACTTTAGGTTGTTTCGTGCTTGGTGGCGGCTCGGTTACTTCCGGTGCAACGCTAGATTCAGGACCATCAGTGACCGCAGGTGCCTCAGTAACAAATGGAGCATCTGTTACTTCTTCTGCTTCAGTGACTTTAGGTTGTTCCGTGCTTGGTGGTGGTTCTGTCTCTCCTGGAGCAACGCTAGATTCAGGACCATCAGTGACGGCAGGTGCCTCAGTAACAGCTGGATCATCTGTTACTTCTTCTGATTCAGTGACTTTAGGTTGTTCTGTGCTTCGTGGTGGCTCTATGTTTTCCAGTGCAACGCTAGATGCAGGACCATCAGTGACCGCAGGTGCCTCAGTAACAAATTTAGCATCTGTTACTTCTTCTGCTTCAGTGACTTTAGGTTGTTCCGTGCTTGGTGGTGGCTCTGTGGCTTCCGGCGCAACGCTAGATGCAGGACCATCAGTGACCGCAGGGGCCTGAGTAAGAGCTGGAGCATCTGTTACTACTTGTACTTCTGTGACTTTAGGTTGTTCCGTGCTTGGTGGTGGCTCGGTTGCTTCCGGTGCAACACTTGATTCAGGATCATCAGTGACAGCAGTTGCCTCAGTAATAAATTGAGCATCTGTTACTTCTTGTGCTTCTGTGACTTTAGGTTGTTCTGTGTTTGCTGATGGCTCGGTTACTTCCGGTGCAACGTTAGATTCAGGACCATCAGTGACCGCAGGTGCCTCAGTAACAGCTGGAGCATCTGTTAATTCTTCTGCGTCAGTGACTTTAGGTGGTTCCGTGCTTGGTGGTGGCTCTGTGGTTTCCGGTGCAACGCTAGATTCAGGACCATCAGTGACCGCAGGTGCCTCAGTAACAGATGGAGCATCTGTTACTTCTTCTGATTCAGTGACTTTATGTTGTTCCGTGCTTGGTGGTGGCTCTGTGGCTTCCGGGGCAACGCTAGATTCCGGACCATCAGTGACTGCAGGTGCCTCAGTAACAGATGGAGCATCTGTTACTTCTTTTGCTTCAGTGACTTTCGGTTGTTCCGTGCTTGCTGGTGGCTCTGTGGCTTCAGGTGCAACGCTAGATTCAGGACCATCAGTGACCGCTGGTGCCTCTTTTATTTCTGCTTCTTCTGTTCGTTTAAGTTCATCCGTGCCTAGTGATGGCTCTTTTAGGTCAGGTGCAATGCTTGATTTAGGATCAATCACTAGTTTTGTTTCCGTGGTTGGTGAAGGGTCTGTTATTTGTAGTCTTTCTGTCGCTTCAATTTTATCAGTCCTTGATGATGGCATAGTTCTATCAGGTGCATCGGTCATAACTGGGCCATCAGTAGCTACAGGTTCCTCTGTAGCAGATAAAGCATCTGTTATTTCTGCATCTTCAGCTGCATCTTCAGCTTTAGGTAGATCAGTGCTTGTTGGAGGGTCTATATTTTCAGGCGCTAAACTCACCTTAGGAATATCCGTGACTACAGATGCCTCAGTAGCAGATAGAGAAACTGTTGCTTCCCCTGCTTCTGTGGCTTCAGGTTGATCCGTTTTTGGTGGTTGCTGTGTATTTTCATGTGCGTCGCTCCCATCAGGACCATCAGTAACCACTGATGGCTCTATAGCAGATGGATCTTGTGTTATTTCGGGTGCCTCTGTTGCTTCAGGTTGATTAGTGTGGAGTAATTTCTGTGTTGCTTCAGGTGCAACGCTCACTTTGGGAGTCTGAGTGGCCGCAGGAGCGTCTGTAGCTGATGAAACGTCTGATATTTCTGCAGCTTCTGTGTCTCTTGGTACATCAGTGCTTGGTGGAGACTCTGTTAATTCAGAAGCAACTCTCACTTCAGAATCTTCAGTCACTGTATTTGCCTCTGAAGACGGCGGAGCATCTGATGTTTCTAATGTTTGTGTTGGTTCAGGTACATCAGTGATTTGTGGTGGCCCTGTTCTGTCAGGTGCAAGACTGAATTTATTACTTTCAGTGGCTGCTGCTTCAGTAGCAGATGGAGCATCCGTTATTTCTATTGGCTCTGTTGCTTTGGGAATATCAGTGCTTTGAGGTGGCTCTGTTAACTCGGGTGCTACGCTGACATCAAGACTCTGAGTGACTGAAGGTGCCTCGGTACCAGATGGAGCATCTGTTGTTTCTGGCGCTTCAGTAGCTACAGGTTGACCTGTGCTTGGTGGTGGGTTTGTAGTTGCAAGTGCAACACTCACTACTGGACTTTCAGTGGCTGCTGCTTCCGTAGCAGATGGGGCATCTGATATTTCCGGTGCTTTTGTTGCTTCAGGTAGATCAGTGATTTCTGGTGGCTCTGTTACTTCACGTACATCGTTCACAACAGGACTAGGGTCTTTCGTATCAACAGGAGCATCAGTAAATTGTACGGCTTCAGTTGCTACAGATCGGTGAGTGCTTGGTAATGGTTCTGTTTCGCCAGGTGGAATGCTTTTTATGGGAGCTTTAGTGATTGTAGGTAGCTTTGTGTCAGACGGAGAGTTGGGTTCCATTAAGACCGTTGTATCAGCAGGTGCATTTGTAGTCGATGGTGGTTGTGTCATTTTCCTGTCGATAGTGACTTCGCCCATCTCTGTCATGGCAGTGGTTTTTGATTTTACTGGAACATTGGTCATCACTAAAGATTTAGTTATGGGAGGTTTGGCTGTGCCTTGTTCTTCCTGTATCACCTCCGGTGCAATCTTGTCGTCAGGAGCAAGGGTTATCGCAGCTGGTCTTTGTGTTTCTTTTGGTTTGTTTTCAACAATGTTGTCATTATTTGTACTTCGTTCTGTAATTAAAGGCGCAATAGGTGTTGTTGGTAATATAGTGGCTGGCTCCTGTGGAGGGATATCGGTTATTACAGGGGCTTCAATTTGGCCCTGAAGAGAGCTTACTAATAGATCTCCCTCGTCGATCATACCATTAACTATATTTATTTCTCCTTCGAATTTTTTGTCATAAGACCCATTCTTGTTATGAGTTTTCTTACTCTTCCTTTTCTTGGTCTTTTCAGAAGAGCTGGATTTGCTGAAGGCTTTTCTTGCAGTATTTTCTTCATCTGCATAAAGTTGCTTTTCAAAGTCATCAATTTTTGACTCTAAACTTTTGATACTAGCAATATCATCTTCAGGTTCCTGGTCTTCAGATGAAGCATGGAAGGAATTATATTGGGATCCTGCATTAACCTCAGTTGCTTGATCTACAAAACAAATATGAAAGCTATGTTCCTAAACTTTTCATTGTTGTTTAACATTACAAATCTCATTAAGGATTTATAATAAACGGTGTCATACATATGATTCATACCAAACGATAATATATCAATTGTGTTAAAACGTATATGAGTGTATCCATGAATAAATATCGAGTGAAGTATATAATAAGAAATAATGTCGTCAACAAAGCTCTAAGCTTGCATTGGGAGAAGATTTGCATGCAAGCGTAATCAAGAAGCAATCTACTTAGAAAAAGATATATTTGGTTGCAGACTGAATACTTCAAACATTCGAATTTATTCTTACTTTTCTCGTTCTTTATGCAGTACGTTGAAAGAATACACTTTGATTTAAATGCTTTTTTGTTGTATATTAATCATATAACTAGAGTCAAATTTAAAATAACCATCAATGTATAAGACCTAGTGTTGTAAAGTTGTCATATGTCCTTTGACTTTTATCTTTTGATCAAACCATTAAATATTGCACTAATTTAAACTACTGCTAAAATTTGCTAAACAACTAGTGATAGGTGCAACTAGGAATAAAAGACATATGGTTATCTGCTGGAACCAGACTAAATTTTATTAAAAATTAACAAACCTAGATGAATAATAAAATGTCACACATATACATGGTACAGAATTAGTAGTCAACACGACCTTATGTACTACGGATCTACTACAAATGCAGCTGAAGGAACTAATTTTTATTAGTGACATGCATTTCAATTCTCAGTGATCCGAATCCATATGATAAGTCTCAGTGATCCGTTATTGTTCTCTGTTAGCTGCAGTGGCATATTGTTGCTTTCGAGTAATTACAGTGGTTCATTATTGCTATATGTTAGCTGCAGTGCTTTTTTGTTGTTTTCTCGTAATTGCAGTAGTTTGTTATTGTAATCTGTTAGCTGCATTGGTTTATTCTTGCTCCCTCTTAACTGCATTGGTTCTCTGGCAACTGGAGCGATTTATGGTTGATAATTCCAGTCGTTTATTGTTGCCGTTCTCTTTTAGTTGCACTAGTGAAAAAGTGTTTTGCAACGGGAATGTTGACTGGGGCTACAAAGTAAGCATTTATTGCTTTCCTTAAAAGGAAACAGAAAGAGAAACACAAAGTAAATTTACTTTGCGGAAAAAATATGTAACTCGAGCCATTCATATGCCAGAGTTTTTCCACCTGCCTAAAGGTGACACAGTGGCAGCTTTAAGAAAAACACTAAGATCAATGAGTCTCAATGAGGATAAATGATTATAAACTTGTCAAACCTGAAAGAGTAACGATACAGCACAGTGACCCCTTGTAAAGCTGTCATCAGTTGTGCTACCAACATCTTGAATTTTTACTAGATACCGGAAAGATGGGTGATCTGATTGTGCAGTAAGAAGAGACGGAACATACCAGTTTTACTAGAGATATACTCGAAGAGGCGTCCTGGGTCTCCTGTTTTAGGGGACTCATAGAGCAAAATTTTCGCGACAAACTTTTTGGATTTGAGGTAGAGTGTAGAGCTAATTGGAAGCAACATATGCTACTAAAGGTATAAAAAAGTGAAGGAAAATATTAAAGTAAACTAGAATTGTACATAAGCTCTATCTACTGCATACAGTCTGTCTCAATAAAATAAGTTCTTTAAAGTGATTTTAATTACTTACACGAACAGGGTTTCTTACAAGACAGGTGTGATTGTAAAAAGGCTATTGTTATTTTTTCGTAATCAATTTTTGGGATTAGATCCTATCAAAGATTCGCTGGCATCAAACATCTAGGCCTACTTTGTCCTATTGTGATTCATAGCTTGTTTTTTACTAGCCTAAGCCCGGAAAATACTGCTCGCACTTTATAGACTTAGGTGCTTAGTACAACAGAAATAAGTTTGAATGAGCTGTTTGTAATTAGAATTTCTACAACGCTAGAAGAGCCATTGAAAGTCTACTAAGGGCTCTTTCAGACCATTGGACAAGCAGTATTAATACTTGAGCATTTCAACATCAAGACTTTGGTATTTTATGTCATGGATCATCTGGTGGACCCTCTTAAGTATCAAAGATATCTGGATTAAGGAATGCAAAATCTTCAAAAATTGGCCTATGCTTAAAAAGTTCATCTATAGACGAGACTCTTGTGGCCACTACAGCAAAAAAAAGTTCCCTGTTTATACCTCTCACGTGCACTAACATAAGTGGCCTTAGTCGAATGACAGTCATCTGGTTTCCTGTTCTCATGCTCTCTTTATGAGGAAACCGTTGCTCCTTCAGCTCATTCTCCATTTAAAAGTGTTTCACAACTGTCAAAACTTGGCTAACATTGTTTCAAAATTCTCATATATTGTTATTGTTTGTCACCTGGTTGAACAGTGATCAGGAGATCGATTCATTCATACCAAAAATACGAAAGTGCTCGAAAAGTGCTCTAATTGCAATTTAGCGAAAGATCTTCGTGGCCAGTAGTTTCTGGAATGCCGTAAGTTCGTTCTAGTTCTTTGGTATTAGTGACAGTGTCGTTGCTGTAAACTGCAGGCTCGCAATCTTCTAGAGCGTAAAAAGAACAATCTAATCATTTGCCATCTTTTGCGAAGAAAACGTTTTCTAAAGCCTTTTGATGTGACGACTATCTTGTTGTCAAGACGATTTGCAGTCTATGCATCAATATAAAAAAGGCTAATATTTTCTCCTTTTCAAGTACGTGGCTTCGTATTTGTGGCTGAGAAAAGACGCTGTACAGTCTTTCTAGAGTCCCAATCAATGATTTTGCCAAAATGGATGAACAGCAGTACTCCATTATAACCCGGCTACCAACAAGATAAAACAGCCAAATGTAAAAGCATCCTCCTTTTGAATTAGTCATTTCACTCTTTTAATCTTCCGCTCATTACAGATACTCGAACGTAAGACTGTTCTGCTGCAATGCTTGTTTTTACTTTTTGGAAACTTCTTTTCGGCAAATTCACAATTCTATATGCTGAAGCATATTGTACCCTTTGGTCTGAAATCGGTTTATCACAGACACCTAGATAACAATCCAAATACTCTATAATGACCGAGAGCTCGTCAGCATAAGATAAAATTATTGTGCAGACAATGTCTATGCTACATAGCTCTCACTGCTTAATTTCATGAACGATGATCTTTCCCATTTGAATTTTCATCATTCAACTGCTGTATAAGAGGTTACAAAAAACCTAAACAACGAAACTATATTTATAACATGAACTGCCTGATGATTAACATGACACTAGTAGAAGCGGCAAGACTTAATTAATGCATTTATATATTATATCACTTACGAGTGGAGCATTCCCACAAACATTGCATCGAGTAGGAGCTCGTACTTGCAATTTTAAACTCGAAAGTCGACACTCAAATCTAAGTGCCATCATGACACAAAGGTTTGATAAAGGACTTCCAAACTATTGATAGATGAATGAACTGACAAATAGACAGGCAAAATTCATTTATGATAATGTAATTAGTATACTGCAGCGTGAAGACGTTTTGTGATTCGTTTTTATTACAAAATTCCGTTAAGTCCGAACAGGCATACATTAATGAGATGACATATTTTGACCTTTTTTGAGACAAGTGAAAAAAGTTAAACTTTGAAGGCCAATATCTCCGCGTACAGAG
>JANTCA010006152.1:0-29687 GCA_024741275.1 Chironex yamaguchii
AGCAGGCACAGTAGCAGGCACAGTAGCAGGCACAGTAGCAGGCACAGTAGCAGGCACAGTAGCAGGCACATTAACAGTCACAGTAGCAAGCATAGTAGCAGTAACATTAGCAGTCATATTAGCAGTCACAGTAGCAGGCACAGTAGCAAGCACAGTAGCAGTCACAGTAGCAGGCACAGTAGCAGTCACATTAACAGTCATAGTAGCAAGCATAGTAGCAGTCACATTAGCAGTCACAGTACCATTCACAGTAGCAGTCAAAGATGCGGTCACAGTAGCAGTCAAAGATGAAGTCACAGTAGCAGAGAAAGCACCAGTCACAGTAGCAGTCATAGGAGGAGTCACATTAGCATTCACAGTAGCCTTCAGGGTAGCAGTCAACGACGAAGACAGTCACAGTAGCATGCAAAAAAAATAATCAAGGAAGAAGACAATAGCAGTGACGGTAGCAATACGAGTTGCGGTCAACAAAGTCTGTTACAGGCAGTCAAAGCAGCAACTACGGAACGACAGAAATGCAGAAAAAAATACAGTATCTGAAACAGCACAATTTAGACTGTCATTTTGCAAAACAGGCCAGACAAGCAATCAGAGAAGCATTTAGAGAACACAAGTGCAGAAACAGATGCAGTACCTGGCCCATCAACATTTAGACTGCCATTTGGAACACAAGTCAGACAAGCACAAAGACAAGCAGTCAGCAAAACAATCAAACCAGGAGTCTGACAGGCAGTCAAAACGGCAACCAAATAATAGCACAAACGCAGTACCAGATACAGTGCCTGATACATCATCACTTAGACTGTCACTTGCAACACAAGTCAGACAACTAGTCAAGCAAGCAGCCAATTAACAACACAAACGCAGAAAAAGGATACAGTACCTAGTATAGAACCAGTTAGACACAATGTCATTCGAAACAAAAGTCAGAGAAGCAGTCAGAAAAAAAACTTGAACTTAAGGCACGAGATCTGGACGGAGAACATCCGATATGGTCATCCGATATGATACAGCTTCTGCCTTGAGGCTTGAACAGGTCGAGTTGAGGAGGTCACCTGATTGACTGACATATTTTGAGGTGAAGGCGCACACGGGCAACTACCAGCTTATGGTCAGACATGATATCTGCTCGAGTGTAGACCTTGATGTCTTCGACCAAGTTTCGGAACTGACAGTTCACGAGGAAACCGCCGATTTGCTTGACGGTACGGCCGTCATTAGAGAAGAATGTCTGTTTGTGACACCTTGTGCTGAAAGAAGGAATTGGCACGGACTAGGCCACTGGATGAAGCAAAGGAGAGCACTCGGCATCCATTGTCATTCAGATTTCCTATTCCAATACCACCCAAGCAGTTCGTGCAGAATTATCGCATCCGGAGTAATGAAAGCGACGTCGGTTACCTTGGATGCGGCAGCATTTAAACTATACATAGTGTGGGTCAAATTCATGAGAGATTGTTCAGCTAGGTTTTACGGGGCTCGCCACACCACCAACTGTCGCTAGCCAACAAAAGCTTGCACCTTACTACTTCGCCGGTCAACGGTGCAGGAAAGGATGAACCCAGCTGTTCCCGGTGCTGTTTCCAGTGTCCTGCACGGGGAGGTATCGCAACACGTCTTGGGCGAGTGCCAAGCCCGAGGCCAAAGGATCGTTTTGTGTGCCTAAGAGAGGTCAAGCACATTCGACTGCAACCAAGGGTCTCCCTAGGAACGCTGCAAGACAGGTGCCGAAGCATTATTCAAGCCAGCACACTCCCTCGACACACAATAGACAAGCATGCAAACAAGCAGTCAAAGCAACAACCAAAGAATAACACAAACGCAGAACCTGATATAGCACCTGTAACAGCACCTGTTAGATTGCCATTCGCAATACTAGTTAGACAAGCAGTCAAAGGAGCAACCACAATAACGAAAAGACTAATTCAAAGAACCACGCACAGTACCTGTAACATCACCAGTCACATGTGTATCCAAAGCAACAGCCAGAGAAACTATCATGCACAAAAGCTATCAAGACAGTGTTCGTACTGGAACATGCAGCATTATATTAGCTATAACATTAGCTATAGCACAGGAACGAATCCGTAGAATGAGCTAATGCACTACGTCATACAATTGATTACTTGATTGGCTAATGACATAGGCTCTTAGGAAAACTCTTGTGACGGTTTATACAAGGTCTCTTTCAATGCAAGTAAAACAGTCGGTAACTGAATTCAAAATACCACATGGTCGAAACAAAATGTGTACGTACCTTAACTGTACAACTCCCCAGGCATTGAAGAACTTGTAGCTTGTATTCATTGGACACAGATTTCATATGGCACATAAATTGTAAAAAGGCATCTAATAATACAACCATGAATACCTCTTAAAACATAAAGGACGAAGGGCCCATATCAAAAACAGAGGAATCAGGGCGGAAACTGGGTTTTGTTGCTCTTAGTAATGTACTGAAATCTGGATTCTAAGATGGAGCTCCTAAGTTGGCTGATCATTAACCGTGGTAACAAATGTTTTACTATTTCAGGTGTTCAACACTTCACACTGTCAACAACAATATGAATTTACTCTCACCTTTGGAAGTTTGGCAGATGATCCTGTTCGTACATCTCGTATATTTACAATTTCTAGAACTTCAGTATCCTAAAGTTGCAAAACACAGAGTTTAAAGTAGCTATAAGGTATATAACAGGGTTACATCGTAACCCCTACAAAAATAAAAACCTTTGTCAACATTATGAAGTACAGTAAACCGGGTTATCTCTTATGACAGTAACAACGGCCATTGTAGTGTTGCGGATAATAACCATGATGGTAACCATGATGATAAAGATGAAAATAATGACGAAGATGATGATGATTATGATGATGATTAAGAAGAAGAAGATGATGATGATGAAGAAGAAGAAGAAGAAGATGATGATGGTTGTGATGATGATGATGATGATGATGATGATGAAGATGATGATGATGATGATGATGATGATGATGATGATGGTGATGATGGTGATGATGGTGATGATGATGATGGTGATGATGATGGTGGTGGTGATGGTGATGATGATGATGATGATGATAACAAAGATGATGAGAATGATGATGAAGATCATGACAAAGATGATGAGAATGATGATGATGGCGGTGATGATGGTGATGATGATGATGATGATGATGAAGGTCATGATGATGGTCATGATAATGAAGACGATGATGGTGATGACAATGGTGATGATGGTGATGGTGATGATGATGGTGATGATGATGATGAGGAGGAGGACAAATGGGGTTTATGATGATTATGACCTTAACAACAATACTGGAAATTCTAATAAATAAAATGAAATGACAGGAATGATGATAATCATGGCATTGATGATCATCTTTATTACTTTACTGTGATGATGACGACTGAGCTACAATTGTATTATTGATAAGACAATGACATTGGAAGCCAGTAGGTACAATCTCCAATCCATGCCATCACAAACAAAATAACATTGGTGAGAGAAGGTTACAGGAGCCCACTCTCAAGGACGAGATCTGGACGGAGAACATCCGATATGGTCATCCGATATGATACAGCTTCTGCCTTGAGGCTTGAACAGGTCGAGTTGAGGAGGTCACCTGATTGACTGACATATTTTGAGGTGAAGGCGCACACGGGCAACTACCAGCTTATGGTCAGACATGATATCTGCTCGAGTGTAGACCTTGATGTCTTCGACCAAGTTTCGGAACTGACAGTTCACGAGGAAACCGCCGATTTGCTTGACGGTACGGCCGTCATTAGAGAAGAATGTCTGTTTGTGACACCTTGTGCTGAAAGAAGGAATTGGCACGGACTAGGCCACTGGATGAAGCAAAGGAGAGCACTCGGCATCCATTGTCATTCAGATTTCCTATTCCAATACCACCCAAGCAGTTCGTGCAGAATTATCGCATCCGGAGTAATGAAAGCGACGTCGGTTACCTTGGATGCGGCAGCATTTAAACTATACATAGTGTGGGTCAAATTCATGAGAGATTGTTCAGCTAGGTTTTACGGGGCTCGCCACACCACCAACTGTCGCTAGCCAACAAAAGCTTGCACCTTACTACTTCGCCGGTCAACGGTGCAGGAAAGGATGAACCCAGCTGTTCCCGGTGCTGTTTCCAGTGTCCTGCACGGGGAGGTATCGCAACACGTCTTGGGCGAGTGCCAAGCCCGAGGCCAAAGGATCGTTTTGTGTGCCTAAGAGAGGTCAAGCACATTCGACTGCAACCAAGGGTCTCCCTAGGAACGCTGCAAGACAGGTGCCGAAGCATTATTCAAGCCAGCACACTCCCTCGACACACAATAGACAAGCATGCAAACAAGCAGTCAAAGCAACAACCAAAGAATAACACAAACGCAGAACCTGATATAGCACCTGTAACAGCACCTGTTAGATTGCCATTCGCAATACTAGTTAGACAAGCAGTCAAAGGAGCAACCACAATAACGAAAAGACTAATTCAAAGAACCACGCACAGTACCTGTAACATCACCAGTCACATGTGTATCCAAAGCAACAGCCAGAGAAACTATCATGCACAAAAGCTATCAAGACAGTGTTCGTACTGGAACATGCAGCATTATATTAGCTATAACATTAGCTATAGCACAGGAACGAATCCGTAGAATGAGCTAATGCACTACGTCATACAATTGATTACTTGATTGGCTAATGACATAGGCTCTTAGGAAAACTCTTGTGACGGTTTATACAAGGTCTCTTTCAATGCAAGTAAAACAGTCGGTAACTGAATTCAAAATACCACATGGTCGAAACAAAATGTGTACGTACCTTAACTGTACAACTCCCCAGGCATTGAAGAACTTGTAGCTTGTATTCATTGGACACAGATTTCATATGGCACATAAATTGTAAAAAGGCATCTAATAATACAACCATGAATACCTCTTAAAACATAAAGGACGAAGGGCCCATATCAAAAACAGAGGAATCAGGGCGGAAACTGGGTTTTGTTGCTCTTAGTAATGTACTGAAATCTGGATTCTAAGATGGAGCTCCTAAGTTGGCTGATCATTAACCGTGGTAACAAATGTTTTACTATTTCAGGTGTTCAACACTTCACACTGTCAACAACAATATGAATTTACTCTCACCTTTGGAAGTTTGGCAGATGATCCTGTTCGTACATCTCGTATATTTACAATTTCTAGAACTTCAGTATCCTAAAGTTGCAAAACACAGAGTTTAAAGTAGCTATAAGGTATATAACAGGGTTACATCGTAACCCCTACAAAAATAAAAACCTTTGTCAACATTATGAAGTACAGTAAACCGGGTTATCTCTTATGACAGTAACAACGGCCATTGTAGTGTTGCGGATAATAACCATGATGGTAACCATGATGATAAAGATGAAAATAATGACGAAGATGATGATGATTATGATGATGATTAAGAAGAAGAAGATGATGATGATGAAGAAGAAGAAGAAGAAGATGATGATGGTTGTGATGATGATGATGATGATGATGATGATGAAGATGATGATGATGATGATGATGATGATGATGATGATGGTGATGATGGTGATGATGGTGATGATGATGATGGTGATGATGATGGTGGTGGTGATGGTGATGATGATGATGATGATGATAACAAAGATGATGAGAATGATGATGAAGATCATGACAAAGATGATGAGAATGATGATGATGGCGGTGATGATGGTGATGATGATGATGATGATGATGAAGGTCATGATGATGGTCATGATAATGAAGACGATGATGGTGATGACAATGGTGATGATGGTGATGGTGATGATGATGGTGATGATGATGATGAGGAGGAGGACAAATGGGGTTTATGATGATTATGACCTTAACAACAATACTGGAAATTCTAATAAATAAAATGAAATGACAGGAATGATGATAATCATGGCATTGATGATCATCTTTATTACTTTACTGTGATGATGACGACTGAGCTACAATTGTATTATTGATAAGACAATGACATTGGAAGCCAGTAGGTACAATCTCCAATCCATGCCATCACAAACAAAATAACATTGGTGAGAGAAGGTTACAGGAGCCCACTCTCAAAAAGACCTCACTTCCAAGTAAAATTTCGTAGCTCTGGTATGGGAATCAGATATTCTTGCTAATGAGTATCCTACTTCAAAATGATAATGCTGGCAATATCAGCAATGTTGATAACAATAGAGATAAAGATGCTCATAAATTCAAATTGAAAGAAAAGTGATAAAACACATGCCTTTGAATAGTCTTCTGGTCTCCAGTACAAAACATGTCCTTTTGGATCAACTTGGACATTAAAGAAGACAGTTACACTAACATCTTGCTGCAAAATAAAATATGACATCAAAAGATAATTCATTGACGGATTAATTTATATAATCATGATCGGTAGAATATGGCATTATGACTTGTTTTGAATAAAATATACACAATGTGTCACAACATTGATTTTATCAACTGATAAGAGTATAAAACCGCTGAGTTCAATATAAGAGTAGTGTCATACCAAAACACACTAATATACTTCTATACTAATGAAAACACTAATAGACTTGTTTAAATAAAAGTAGGGCTGTTGATTCCCTTTTTCTGAAATAGATGAGTTATCATAAAATTAGGCACGTAATGGTGTTACACACAATTAAGTTACAATATCAATGCTACCCGGGGCTACCTAGTAACATATTACTTATTAGTTAATCATCACAAAAACATAAAAAAACAACAGCCAAACCAAGATGACCATGGTCAAGACATACTTTTAAATAAATACTCCAATTAAAAACTTGCAAAAATTGTCTCCACATAACAAATACCTTGAATAGCTGCTACACAGAAAAACTACTATTACTTCTTGCAACACATTAATGGAAAATTGGGACTCAAAATGTTGCAGAAAACCTACAATGGGTTTATATAATTAATAATATGTCCCCATCACCACTATTTCATAATACAGACACAAATATTGGAATTTTAATTGAAATGATTTAAAATTATTAGTATACAATCTTTTTGCGGTACAAAACTTGAAAATCACCTTGAAAATTTGCAACATTGCGTTAAAGACATACTTAAAACCTTTTTTCGTCTGACACTCTTCAGAGTATGAAACATAAGAAAGGAAAGTATATGTATATGGCAACCTATTTATATGAAATATGTAGCAAAACTAGCCAATCATAAACAAGAAAGGAAACAAAGAGAAAAATGAAGAAACAAAGCATTATTTTAACGTAGACAGACTCCAATACACTTAGATGAAAGGATGACCTACCTGTGCCAATTATCCATAAATTCTCGTCCTTATACATTTTGGCACATTCTGAAGTTTCTAGTATATGTTGGCCTATGGCAGAATCGAGTGTTTTGGCAGTCATTTTTGCTTTGCAAGCGCGAGATGGCAGTTGTCTGGGAGGAATTGATGTTTGGCACACTGTGGCTGGAACATGTTGTTTGATCCTGTCACCAAATCTTTGAGAAGTGCGACCTACATACCGAGCTTTACATTGGCACTGAAATTCATATATTACTAAGCCTTTTTGTGTGGTAGGTACACAATCCTTGTGAATGGATGGCAAGATCTTCCTAGTTGTGAAAACAATTTTTGGATTGACAGCAGAGAAACACATAACGACAGTAGAGAAACACATAACTACAGCAGAAAGAGCTCGCTTTTTCACTTGGCTCTTCAAATAATCTTTTGTTTGTTCATTTTCTCTATCTTTGTTTCCTTTCTTGTTTATGATTGGCTACTTTTGATATACGTTTATTGAAATAGGTTGCCATACTTTCCTTTCTAACGTTTCATACTCTGAAGAGTGTCAGACGAAAAAAGCTTTCAAGTATGTTTTTAATGCAATGTCACAACTTTTCAAGGCAATTTTCAAGATATTAGTGTGTATGTCTTGAAGGAAGCCCTATTAAATAATGTCAAACACCAACTACTGGTCATCATGTACAAAGTGAAAACTTTTACTGGGTCACAGACGTCTGCCATCTCAAACTAAAATGTGAATTCTCATGAAATAGCAAATTAAGATATCCCAAGAAAAATTATTTTGTAGTCATTCTAATGATAGACTGTCCATGAGAATTGAAACAACAATGATTTTTTATATTAACAAAACACTTGTTTCTGATCTTGATATTCCTTCTTTTCATAACATAACTTAAGCCATATTAAAAGAACATAAAGTACAATCAAGTAATATTATTAGAATATTTCGATAGGATCTCCTTTCTTCTTTTCAAACAATTATACGATTAACTACTGAAATTGTACAGAACCTTATAAATAGAATTTCTAGACTTTTCCATTTACTACTAGCCAAGGATAACAAGAGAAGAGCATCCAATGAACATTGATTAAACTTCCTAGTCACTGCTATTTTAAAATCAACTAGGACTTACACATCTTGCTGATCACTCATGAAATTATCTCTTATTGGGAGATACTGAGACTTTCACCACTTAATTATAAGTTAACCACAAAATCGCTTTAAAAATTTGTGACATCGTGCTAAAAACAGACTTGAAAGGTTTTTTTTATCTGACATTTTTGACAATATAAATCATCGGAAAGAAAAGCATTATTAAGTGTTCAAGTGAAAAAAGAAACTCTTTCAGTCTACATAGTACTGGTTTTCTTGCTTAAATGTAGACAGACTCCAATACACTGGATGGAAGGATGATCTAGTTATGCGAGTTATCAAACCATTTTGATTCTGCATTCTGAATATTCCAGTAAATGTTGGCCTACGGAACAATCATATGTTTTGGCAGTCAGCTTTGCAAGCATGGAATGGTTGTTCTCTAGGAGGAATTGATACTTGGCATACACTAGCTTGAACATGTTCTTTGATCCTGTCGTCCAGTCTTTACAAAGTGTCTTTGCATTAACATGGAAATTTATACACCACTAAACTATTTTCGTGTCGTATCTACACAATTCTTATGAATGGATGGCAAGATCTTCCTAGTCATGAAAACAATTCTTGGATTGACAGCAGAGAAATGTTTCACTACAGCTTTTTTAATCTATGTTTCTACAAAGATCGAAACATTACCTAGCCAAGGAAGTACAAAAGAGAAAAATAAAAGAGAATAAACCGAATCTAGAGATGTCAGAAGTCTAACCACAATTTGGGTATCAAATACAATTGATCCTTGACAAGTGCTACTCAAGAGACAACATGACCGCTGAAAATTTATCCTAGATACCAAGAAGTCCTGCAATTTACACAGTTCACAACTGCTTATATGCTTTTGATAAACCAGAAGAAGACAATGTCTTATCCGAGCTTTTGATAAAAACAGAAAAACCACTGTAATAGAAATGACCTCGGTGAGCAATCAAAAACATGACAGCCAGTGAGAAAGTTCCTCATACAGCCTGAATCATGCCAATCAAGGTTAAAATCTTTCCAACAAATGACTTTATCCTAAAACATAAGCAGACAAGCTCAGTACAAGCTGGTAAACTTTATCTGGACATCTTGGATTTTGCCTGAAAGATAGCTTAATGCTATGGTCCATGCCTTCTATCGGTCCAGCTTGTTATCTCAAATCTCAAAAAATGATCTGGTGTATTTGCATATGCCTTGTTTTGTTAAGTATCTGCTAAAACAACTACAGATGCCTCTTAATAATGAGAATATAAGTGATGAAAGTAAGACATATGCTATCACACGTGAAAATTATTTAAGGCAAGTGAATTAAAATTTACCCTGATTTCAAACTACAAAGGCTGCTAAAGGATCTTAATATCTCTTTACTTTTTGGAAATGAAATAAGGCAAACATCTACAAAATACAAACAAGGCAATAGGTAATCTGGAACCAGATATTTTTTACACTGGGTCTCTTGGTGTCGTTGAAACTTGCAGGGCATTTGTGAGGCCAATAATAAAAGGGCAAAAAACATAAAAAGCTTAAGTGAAAGGAGAAGAAAGAGTAAGTAGCTGCTCAGCTTCTACATAAATTCTGTCTTAATGTTAATGACATAGTTATGAGCAAGACAAATATTCATACTAAAATACAATTAAAAAAATCTGAAATACATTGCACTTAATTAACAAACCTGGAAAAATACCTTGTGAAGAAAGCAATATATTAAATAATTTTCAGATATTACACATTTGTGTGAATATTACGAGTTTACCTGGATACTACGAGTTTACGTTAATGTTACAAGTTTATGTCAATAGTATAAGCTTAAGCAAATGTTGCAGGCTTGTACATTTGTGGAATGCCATTCACAATAATTCAGGCAATCTGATCTATACATTAGGTGCATACTAAATCTTTATTCTGTTGTGCACTAATTTGTGGTCACTCTTTTTAAATCCCTGTTCCACTTGTGGTTTTACCGATTTGCATTCAACCAAATTTATATACAACTGAATTTCACAGGATCTTGAAAGCAGTTGGAAACAACTGATGCAATTTAATCATTTCCTTCCAAAAAGATTTCCAACACAACCAATGTTTACATTATGGTTTAAACAGACAAACCTTCACTTTGTCTAGAGTCAATACTCAAACTGTTGTAAGATAGTAAATAATGATAACAATGCTTCAATGATATGGGAATATCTTTAATTTATAAAATAGTTTATACCAATGACTCAAAGACAAAATAGCACATACAGACAACACATCACAGGCTACTAGAAATATCTCTGTTGTACAATTCTTATTGACAAATTTAAACAGATGCCATGCCAAAAGTTGGTCAAATGATGAATATGATCTAAAAGAGTAGGAAAATGAAAATAAAATGATGAAAACCATACCTTTGTCTTGGCAATGGATTTTCATTTCAGTAAAATTAAAAGAAATAGTACCTTTGGTCTTAAAGTGCACACTGCAAATATATTCTGTACATATGTAAAGTATTAATTTTCAGTATGCAGCAAATAAGTGATAACGAAGATATTTGTTGAATCTTCTAAGCAATGTTATCACGAGCTCAAACTTTTCAAGTGCTTGTACAAAAAAATAGTTATTTTCCATGTACACAATGGAGACATTTTGTGTAGGTATTGTTTTTTTGGCTGGTAGGGAAATGTATGGTTCTTTAAAACACAAGCACTCAAATCTAGTTTTTAAACTGATTCTTAAACATGCTACTCTAAAGCACTCACCAAAGAAACCTAAATGTTACTCATGAGTAGAGCATTATCACAATAGCTGCACTAAGTGAAAGACAACCAGGGTCAAACTGTCAATCCTCAGACACCACTTAAACAGATGTGCCATCCCATCACAAAGGTTTACTAAAGTACTTTTTATGTCGTTGGTATCAAGAGCCAAAACCCAGCAGTAGGTAAGGGGGAGATTGACTAATTTGATATATATTTGTGTTTTGGCATTAATATTTGTCAGTGCAAAATATTTTTTGTAATTCTTTTTACCTACAAAATATATAAATAAATCGATATATAAAATTCTATGTATAATTTTATTCAGTTTAACATTAGTTTTCCATGTTTTTCAGGTTCCATAGTTTCCAATGACTAACTTCCATTCATCCTATTCTTTACCTAGTAAATGTCTTTTCCTTTACATCGTGTTGCTAATGAAGACCAATAATTTCCTAGCATTATTTATCAGAGACAAGAAAATCATAACAAAGCAAACAAATACAGGACATTCAAAAAAAGATTTGAATTGTTTTACATTAAAACATAAAAGTTAAATGTCTGTTCTATAACAGAGGCTTGTGCATTTGGTCGTACCTGTAAGGTTTATTTGATAATAAACTGAAGGGTAATGGAGTCAGGAATACATCATTCTATGAGGCATTCATTGCAAAAGGGAGAGTAAAAGACAGCACTAAGATTATTCAACTAAATCTTTTAGAATGACAATGTCGATTAGTAGTTTCAACTGCTGCCCTAACAGTCAGTCAGTCATTCACCATAGTCCTGTGGAGGACCATCACCATCTCTTGACTTCTTGCAGCTTTCTGTAGAGCTGGTAGTCCATCTTCCACGTCTTCCATGATGATATCAATCCATCCAATCTTCCTTCTACCTCTCCTACCTCGCCTTAGGATGCTGCCTTCTATGGTAGTCAGAAGAACACTGGTCGGTCTTCTTTACCAGTGGAATTCTTTTCTAATTCTTACATTACAATAGTACAAATTTATAAATGCCCAACTCCATAACATTCTTACCAAAAGTAACATTATTAAACAATATAATAAGGGTCAGACATCAGATTAAAATAAAAATGTAATGTTGACTGTCAGGTCAATCTTTCTGGAAGTATGTACTAAAATTTTAATGCTTATGAAAATTGATATAGGATTGGGAATAATCCCTCCCAATTCTGTACTGCCATTGGATACGTTTTCAAACAATAAGAACTGTAACCCTTTTAATGACAAAAATGATCCATCAACAAATTTCTGATTTACTTGCCCTTAGTAATACATGTGTTCAATCCTTCCTAAGTCAGCTCGTAAGTGTGCACCAGCTTATGTATCCCTTTTTGGGTACCCTAATCGGAAAGTGTCTATTACTATCAATTTTCACCTTTTTTATTCTCAATATTAACCTTAGATTCTTTCCATAATAATAACAATAATAATAATAATAATAATAATAATAATAATAATAATTATAATAGTCATTCGACAACTAAGAGTAAATAGCACATGAAGTTAGCTATGTAACAGGTGTAAACGTCTCCTGCTTTTCCTGTCTATTTCATATGCATTTACTTTGTTCTAAATAGAAAATCTTTGGCACTTTGCCACATGTTGATCAATTTACAATGCAAAATAATATTCTTATGTGCCCTTATGCTTATATACACATATTTTTGGCAGATACAAAATTAAACTTCCATGATTAATGTTGTACAAGAACTAAATGAAACTTTTGAAATATCTTGTATCAGCACATTGTAAAAAAAATGCCAGCATAGACACAAAATAGTGAAAAAGTAAAAAATTACAACAAATATAGCTAATAAGGCCATTTACACCTGTAATTTACAAAGCACATTAGCTATAGCATTGCTGAGATCTGTACATCTAACAAACGACGAAATCAGCATTACTTTAAACTGCCATTCTTTTTATTGGTCTTAAGCATCAATCCAATATTACCCACACTTAGTCTTTGAATATAAACACCTCAACAGGGGGTATTTACAACAAGTCTCAGTGGGCTGTAACAACGAAAACAAACGGATTGCATAAACAATGAGACTGAATCACCCAACAGAATAGAAAACAGACCACCAATAGCACCGGTCTCTGTGATTCAGTTTTTCGTTCATTTCTTCAACATGTACAAAAAGGAACACGAAAAAGCAACAAATGGTTGCCACAAGCACATATCTGATCCCGAATACCTGATATAATCTCAAGCGCAACTTAACGACAGGCAAATTAATTCAGCTGCTTTTATATCAATTCTCATATGTCTAAAAGCAAATCATTTAATATCAGCTTATTTTTCCTGCAGGTAAAAATATAGCTTGGACCAAACCAATTAGTACAAAAGCATTGCAACGAAATCTATACGATTGAGCGCAGGTTGTTCGCTAAATTTAAGACATATTCAACGAACAAATATTTTTCAAATTTGTTGACCGGCTGATAAGACATGTAGGTGTCTTGAGTTCACTGGCGGCGACCTCAAGGACTTCGTTAAAGATGAAACTGCTGTAAGTCATACTGACACGCTGATCTTCAAAATAATATTTTAAAATACGTCAAAATGTTCATCGGGTTTAAACGACCAATGCTTTTTTCTGGATCATAAGTGATTTCACTTCAAATTCCAATATTTTCATGCAAATTGAACAAAATATCGAAGCTACACTACGACGACAATATGTAATGCTAATACTTAGTAATGGGATAACGAGGGTGCAATTCTGAAGGTAATTGAAAGCCATCGACTGAGAAACAAAAACACACGTTGACATTGATCTATCAGCTTTGAACCAACCTGCAATGTTATATATTTAGAAAATAAATAGCGACCAAATATTGTATGGCAAGCCGGCAAGTAACTTAATGTCAGATAGAAGTCAATGTTTTCGTTTGCTTTTCCAGAAGTACTCGCAAGTTAAACTTGAGTACATTTTTCATACTAACTTATTGAACATCTTCAAATTTCTGTAGGTCATATTTACCAACATACAATATGGCACGTGGTAAAATAGCCCTTTAATTGCTGACTGAGTAAAGTTTCACGACAGTGACTAGAGTTTGGTTATTTACCGATTGTAGAGCGCGTGGTAGATGAAAACAGTGGTATGGAAAAACTGGATTAAATTTCGCTGTACCAGCTCTTTATATACTTAAAAACATGTTACTGCAGGCACGCCTCACGCATAGAGCTTACAATAAAAAGAACTGATGCAGTCAAGCAATGCAGAGTGTACGTTGGCCTTTGAATCAAAACTCTTCAAAATCTCCAAAGACTCAAGAACAACAAACATCATAACTATGAAAATACTTGAGCTCAAAACCCAGCTGACAGCTTCAGTAATATTCCAGAGTAATAACATTGTCAAAATGGCGATAAACATCATTTATTTGCTATGCCAAACAGAGCATATATACGATAACTGACTGATGAAGTCTACTTACATCGTCCCATTTTAGAAATCGCCCTCCTTTTATAAGAATATTTTTCACAGATATTGGTTCCAATTTCTCTGCCACAACTCCAGCTCCCGCCATCTTATGGTGTCTGCTGCAGCTTTGACTTCTTGCTTTAAATTAAAAAAAAACTCTCTCCGTGGAGACGCTTTATGATTGGTTTTCTTGTAGGCCAATCAACGTCCACATTTTGCAAACCAAAACAAACACTCACAACGACTTAATCTCATTAACCTTCAATACCTAAGGAATAATGATTGCATATGTTGATTACTGTAATTAGAAATATATATCATTCTCTATCACAATTTATCCTAGCATAAGATATTTTGGGTTTTCCTACACAATACATACATGTTTAAGGTATTTCATTGTGAAGAAGGTTCCAAGTGGTTTGTACTAATAAGAGAATCAACGATGAGTATCAGAGTGTATACAGGGTTAAAATACAGTTGGTTGACACCTAGGCACAGTGAATAAGACATCGAAGTACCGATTAAGTTTGAAAAATCTACATTTCAAAGGAATGAGTAATTATTGTGAAACAAAGTCAAACTCTGAAAGACAAAGGTTAGTCACAAATTCCCGATGCGAAAGTTATTGAACAGGTAAAAAATTCACGATAAGATATGCTCACATGACCTTGGCTATAGATTTAATCATTTCAACAAGAGGGAAAGCGTTTGGGAGTACCACATTATATCTGGAAACAACAATTCACTAAGGGAGACGTCTGGAATTTGTTATTATCAATAATTCGTTATTATTATTATTAATATAATCATAATTTTCATCATTATCATTAATATTATTATTATTATTATTATTATTATCATTATTATTATTATTATTATTATTATTATTATAAGATCTTCTTACTTTCTGCTTTGTCGACGTGATAAAGACTGGGATGATCCTGAGCTTTTATGTTGGCAAACTTCCTTTTGTCGTGATTTTTTGGTACTAAGATTTATGGCACACATTGTAATTGATTTGGCTATGCCTTCCTGTAAATGAGTATCCAAATGTATGCATTAAGTCAAAAATAAAGTTGAAGTTTCAAAAAAGTTATCATAGATAGTTTTATGTATTCCGAATTTTATGGGTATCATCAAAACCATAGGACACATTCAGATTTTATTTAATACAAAAATGATATTTTGAACTTCAATACCTATTTACAATATTACAAAAATTTTTAAAGCAAAGTTTATGAACTAATGATACTTTTAACAAAATATGAAGCAATTCAGTCTAAATTAAATCAGTTGTGGCCACAAAGTTATCTGATAACCATAAATACAGGACAGGAACATTGACCAAATTGAGAGTGAAAACAATGAGAGAGAATGTTTATAATTTAACACCTATGTATATGAAAAGTTTATTCCGATAAACCTCATTTGTAGAAAAACATTAGGATTTCAGTTGATATTCCGTATACACAGAGATTTCTTTGTGCCACCGAATTGTAATTTATTTATAGTAAGGTAAGAGGGTGAAACTCTTCCATTTCTTTTGAAGGCGTAGGAATAATCTAATCATCTGGACGTTTAAAAAAGTTTCAAAAGACCCTGAAGATATAATACAATAATTTGGAGCAAACTGCCTCAAAACAGTTTATGGCATCCTGACTCCAAAGCAATGGTCACTTATGTAGAGGTAAGAAGTGTAGAAAGCATTTTTCCTCTGACTCTAAGATTAGCTTATTGTAAACATTACTAATCTTGGATAAGTTCATTACTGCGGTGTAATTACTCAATCCAATGAGATTCTCTATTTCACTTTAGATGAAACCTTAATACCCGAGCAAAAGAAATATTTACAAATGTGATTTTTGTTCAAATCGAATTTGGTTCAGTTGCTAGGATGAAGAATGAAAGCGTAAACAATGGCACAGTATTCAATATCCTTGTAGAATACTGAATTAAGGTACATAAAATCTAACCATGTTGTCATTGTTATCACGTTTCTGTACCGTTACATCATTTAGCTCGGTTAGCAGGTCTGCTTTCTGTAGTTAACCGCTATTGACTAATTACACTTGATACACTGGATTCCCTTCCGAGATAAGTGTGGATAGTGGTGGTCTGAATATGAGAGATACATGAGTACTTGACTATCATATCAAAGTGGGCAGGGTGGGAGTTAGAAAGTAAAAGGGCTCCTCTGGTGAGACCCAAGAAAACGTTTTCTTAACTAGGCCCCTTTTTGCTTAGGGAAACGCGCCTCTCCAGCTCTGGGAAACACCCACTTTAGTTTGGACAAACGACCTTCTTAACACGTGATGCTGCATTTTAATTAAAGGTAATATATAATATAAAAAAGTTGCTGCTGTTGTTGTCAAAACAAAAGTAAAAATACTAAAAACACTTATTACATTGAAATATCCTACTCTCCCCATAATTTTTTGTCATTTTCAGCAAAACCGGGATAGCAATGATTTTCAAAAGTGGGGAGTAACTACCCCCATACCCACGTGTCTAAACCACTGGCTGGTTCAGGATATTCGTTTATGATATAACAATTACATTAAAAATCAAGAATATGTCAGTTGATGTACTTTGGTAAGGATAAAAGCCAACCTGGCTTTCGCATGGTTGCCATATAGACAGTATAGTCTTTCCCTGAGACTTGAGACTTCACCAAGAGCTGCACGAGTTTTTATGTATTATGCACTTAATTCTTTATCAGGTGATGTTGTTTACAGATCTCTTACGTCAGCATATGAGAATCGAAACACTTGGATTTAGCTTTGCTTACAAAAAGAAATGCGTATTATGCTCATTTTGATAACAGTTGCCAGAATTCAAGTGAGGAATACAAAACCTTACTTAATATTTGCTTAGCGCATGCGGTTCTGTAAATCCAAGATACTTTCAAGAGCTTGCATTTGGTGGGACGTCCTTAAATTTGTATACTACGGTAAACAAAACTTTATCCAAGTTTGGCATATATTCAGCAGTAACAAAAATCCTACAGTTCAAGGGAGGGAGTATTACACGAGTATGTATGGGGGGACGAAGATCGAGTATGTATGGGGGGACCAAAAAACAATTTGTAAAAACAGAAATAGCTCTCTGATACTTGTGATAACCTCATCACATGACGTTTTCCAAGTTCTCCTAGAGAACTTTATGCATTACATATTGTTGGTGATTCTTTGCCATTTGGCCGTGGATGCACCCGGTGACCAATGCTGCTCCTCTGGTGTTCTGTATTCATGGCTGCTAATTTCATCTGTGCATGTGTTTAGTCCCGACCATTCCTTTAGATCATCCAGCCATTGTCTCTGGGGCCTACCTCTAGTTCTTACTCCCTCAATCTTCCTTTCGATAACAGCATTTGCTAAGATGTTCCCTCTTCTTACTTGGTAGCTATAATACTGGAGCTTTCTTTTCTTGATGTTGTCTACAAGTATTCCGTGATATTAATCTTGTCCTTACCTCATTCTTTATACATTTAATATAGTAAATCAATATAGGTCATTTTGAACATTCAAACCTTTGTTTTGTAAATCTGTTTTAATACTCTTTAGAATTGTCAATACAATACTGGCTTCCGAACTATTGTAATTTAAAAAACGTTACCAAAGAAATTCTAGTTTAGGTCTAAAGCAACCTTGGGAGATTAAAAAGCAAGTTACAAATTAAATGCAAAAAGCGCGAAACTAAATAGAATTGGTAGCAAAAATAAGGGAAGCTAATTTCATCTCAGATAGTGACCGAATTCAACAACATCCACATGAAGTGATAATACTTAAAATACTATGCTACTTGGCGTCTCTTTTTGCAAGGTAAATTGACCTCATCCTCCAACGTCAAGGCCTGTGGAGGTAAATTGACCTCATCCTCCAACTTCAAGGCTTGTGGAGGTAAATTGACCTCATCCTCAAATTTAAAAGCTTGTGGAGGTAAACAAACAATATAATCTTCTTCTTTATTACACTTAGCTACAACGTTTGAAACTATGAGGCAAACAGTTTCGGATCTGAGATGCATTGGAGTAAGCATACGCATATCAAAAGATGTTGGCGACAGAAATCTCCGATACACAATATCCATAAGATCATTCTTTTTCTGAAAAGCCTCGGCACAGTCATGTCACAAGGACAGAAAAAAGTAAGTCAGAATGAATGTTAAAGAGAACAGTACGGAGCATTTATGTTTATGTCTTTTTCATTGCTCTCTTCTGTACAAAGTGTCAGTTTGTAGAACAATAACAAATTTATTCTTCTCACACATCACTTGACCATATCGTGCTTGTGCTACATTTGAATTCAGTGGGCAAAAATTCGATGACAAAGACAAGAGTCATTGGTGACTTGTTTACAATTGCCTCTCTAAGCTATGTTTATTGCGAGGATGTAGTTCTTTTTAGAGGAAAGCAGCATTGTCTTGTAAAGTGCTCAAACCAAGAAAAAGATCCACTCTCATAGACTTGATAGTCAAACAAAGGCAAAGTACTACAACAAAGAGAACAATACAATAGTTAAATAAAAATGAATATAATTCAGAGGCAAGTAACTTACTGGTCAAACAGTTTCGGTCTTATCTCAAGGTCTTAATTAATCGACTGGTTGTATTCTCGTCGGTTCTCGTCGGATCCCGTGGGACCTGACGAGAGCAGCTGTCGGTAGATGGCTGGGAGGTCGTAGCCGCTATCACGGTTGAGGGGTGCATGGTGCTGTTGAATCTCAATTGCCTCACGTATCTTCCTTCTCCAGTATTGTTGTTCCCTGGCTAATGATGCAATGTTTTCAGGGCATACCTGGTGATCTGTGGCTTTGAGATGGTCGCCGACAGCTCAGGTGGCCCCTGTGGTTTTCTGATGTTCTTTTAACCGTGTCTCTAGGCTGCGTCCCGTTCCACCAATGTAGAACTAGCATACACTTGTACTGCTGACCCTTAAAGCTTGTTTTCCGCTTAGCCCCTAGAATGGGCTTAAAGGTTCAAAAACGTTACATCTCTTCCAATAAGGGAGCTTAAATAAACTATTTTAGAGTCCAAAAATCACTTTAAGTTTTCTTGTTTCACTTTGTTGCCTGAAAAGAGGAACCATAAGTCAGGGGAACCATATGTTCGGGAAAGGTTACCCGAAAAATAATATCAAAATAATCTTCACATAGTAATACAAACAATTTCTGTTTTTAATAGCGAGTACATTATTCACTGACAGTTAAAGTCAAACACATCTGCTCTGTTTTAGCCTTGTATGTTCTGTGACACAGCTTGAAAACTTGTGTCTGCGTTCCTGTATTTAGGAGGATAAATGACGTCATTGTTCACTGCTTTTACTTGCGAGCAGCATGTATGTGCATACTTATACAGTTAACATTCGCCATTTCGGATGCTGCTTATCTGGTACGTTTCCTATGTTGAAAAGATTCTTAAGTCATTTGAGTTCTCAGATAAGAATTCCTTATTAACAGAGCTAACCATGGAATTCTTCTAGGCCCTTCAAACTTTACGGTGCTGATTTCACTCTTGAATACTTCAACATTCTGATACCATCCTTCAACTTTACCGCTTCTCTCGAAGTCTTGTAAACAAATGAACAAAGAGAAATGTTAAACAGAAATAATGGTATCCAGTCAATTTGCAGTTAGCGTGAAGTTGATAAATATTTGACAAGGAGAAAGAAGTAGCCAACTGCAAAGAACATTTTTCAGCAGTAAACGTAGCATTTGACGAAATAAATGTCTGGCCGTAGCTGCTTATATCTTCAATGACTATTCAATTTGAGTTTAGGCAAGTTAGGAGAATGGTTTACTAAGGTGGGATAGTGAAAGGACGATTTCTTTGTCAGTAAATTATTATTATAGAGTTTTATGCAATTTCCCAAAATGGCGGACATCTAGAACAAAATACTGAGTTCCGCGAGAGCTTGAAATGGCGGATGTCGACTGTATTTTGTGTTGGAAAAACAAGAGTTAACGGACATTGGTAATATCAAGATATTTGCATTCAGATTGACCCTTGAAAAAATCGAATGGTAAAGCTTAGCTTTAGTAAAGGTTGCAATCTTTGAAAGCTGATTTTCGTTCCTGTACACGACGCTTCTTTCAAAAAGCACCACGGCTCATTTTGAGCAAACGCCCATTTTAATATCTATTCTAACAAAGCTACTTCGTAGGGCAAATGTTTGTTATCCTGTTTCGATTGAAAATGTGGTTGAAACATAGACAATGCGTCGGATAGTAATACTATGGCCGATGCTGAGCTAGACCCTGGATTGAATGACTAATTACCTTTTTACTGATCTTTTGTGGAAGCTTGGCTCAGGTTGTGGTCAGACTATTGACAACATCACAATCAGAAGAGAACCAGCAATGACCAGCAGGGAATATTTTATTCGATGATTGGGATCAAGCCTTAAACTTTGAAAATAGTGGCAAGCAAATGAAATAACCAAACATAGCGAATTAGTTGAAACTTAAATTCTTAGTTAAGCGTCGTTTGAATTTATCCGAACCGCTCTGGTCAAACAGCATCAAAGAATAAGCTACACCACAGAATCTGAGACGAATTTGGACACAGCTGTAATTATCGAAACTGGACAATACCAATCAAAACTTCGTTAAGCGTTATAGGTTTTCGAACTTTTCCAGATTTGTAAACATGGGACAAACTACAAATGCTTTCGAAATAAAGACAAGATCGATAATGGATGGATGCTGAAGAAACCGTTAAAGCATAGTCAACTAATGTAATTTATTCAGTTCTCCGGGAAAAAAACAAATAACCTTAATACTGATTGGTTGATCGGGAGACTGGTAACCAATAGAATTTTCAAGTATAATACAATGTCCACTAAAAATATGGCACGCTAATATCATTATGATTTAATGCTGTCTTCCATCCACTGACCGCTATGCTCTATCACCTGTCTCAGTTTGCTACTGAACTCATGACTTCCTAAGGCTTCTTCATATTACACACTGAACGATGCCATCCACCCACTTGTCGCTCGGTCTCGGTCGGCCAGTTATTCTGCCGTCCAAACAGGAGTGATTTCTAAAACCAAAGTGAGGGGTGGTCCAGGGACACATTCATAAGAGAGGATATGGTTCCTCATGACCAGGCCCTTCTTTCATAGATGCAGATATAAGGCAGCCAAACCGTATCAAAGTCTCAATAACCGTGGAAACTTGTAAGATATCATCGTCACAAAACTAGACAGCAATACATAACAAAACAAAGGGAACGAAACATTTCTATTTAGGCATACGAACATTTTTGATAGCATACTCGTTTCCGAGCGTAGCTGACTCCCATGCCAGGGTTAGGGAATGTTTCTAGGAAGCGAGATCTTTTATATGACTGAGCTCCTGTTGCCAGCTCTCATCAATGGTATTTTTGTTTTATGGTGACCCGGGTTTGAACTCCCAACCTCTAACTTGCAAGACCGTCGTCTTAACCACTATACCACGGCGCGCGAACATCCTCAAGGTAATTTAAGTCTTCCTTTCTCTTAATAACTTTTTCTTTTGGGTGCCAATGTTAATCAAAAGCCACCAGGAAACCAATTTTTTTTCATTCAATAAGTTGGACGGAGTTCAATTTCTACTTACAAATGCATATTATTACTTTCTCATCAACAGTGCATTCGTATTTTGCGACGAAGTCTTGTTGCGAATAGTGCCTTGAATTCTACTAACTGGCCGTTTGTCTATTCTTAGTGAGATTGAACCTTTGCATCATCAACGTAACAAAGTTGAATTCCGTGCTTTGATGTAATGATAACTATAACTATACTAGAAACTGACTCTTCTATTTATTGGATATCATAATATTACATATCCCGATACTTTCCTCTAATATTTATTAAAAATTGAATTCCGTGCTTTGATGTAATGATAACTATAACTATACTAGAAATTGACACTTATATTCATTGGATATCATAATATTACATATCCCGATACTTTCCTCTAATATTTATTAAAAATTGAATTCCTTGCTCTAATGTATAACTATATAAGTATAACTATACTAGAAAATGACTCTCATATTCATTGATCATATATCCAGATACTTCCCTCTAATATTTATTAAAAATGTTCTGACGACTGGTTGGTACAGATAAGTCAACTCAACAAACAAGAATCGCAATGATATTTTGAAAATAAAACATGATTGGTTTAACAACTATAAAGGGGACATCGATCAATGACTCACTTTTACGACGATTTCCGTTTCGGAATCAAGATGCAGCATAAAGTCACCAGTAATATACCCTCCAAGAAACAGACATAACTCGAAAGTTTATTAGGGATAAGAGAATTAACAATTGACACGCACATTACGTTAAAAACTTTGTATGTAACGACAAGAGGGAAACTTTCGAAAGCACGATCAATAATTGCTTGGAGTCTAGTCTGCAGAGTGTGGCAACTGCACGCACGAGGCAATTTTCATTAGACCGAAATGCACCCATATAATTAGGCCTCGCACGCGCACATCAATACATGGCAAAGTAAACAAAAATAGGCCGTTCTAGTCTTAGTTTGTTACACTAAACACAGACACCACTAGATTTGTGGTCAATTCTAAACTTTTTTACATTTATATAAAACATGTTTAAAACAAAACAAATAATTAATGATAACAAAACATTATTATATTGTCCTGGAATGTATAAGTATGTTAAATATTGAAGTGTTTTCTATCTTGCAAATAATTCAAACCTATTCTGTCCTTTTCACACAGGACAGAACTGTCTGTTGAAGCCCTCCACAGCAGCCGAGAAAATCAGGCGTGCACGCCGTGAACGCCAGAAGTTTGTCCTTGGACGCACGAGATATCGTCGAGGTCTGCCATGCTGTCTAAAATGGCTTGGAGGGTTGCCCCTCTAAAATCAAGAAAAATTTTAGCAATGAGAGCTCCGATTCTTCCCCCTCGTTAGAACTCATCACTAATTCCAAATACCAGATTATGCATTTACGGCTGCTTCCTCTTAAAATTGAAACAGCAAAACTCATATTACTTTTCTTTATGTTCTAGAGGAGGGGCAGTCCTTTCACTCTCTGGTTCGCCTATTTATAACCAATTATCCTTGCACGCTATGGAACTCAATAAGGAAATAATACATGATTTTAGTAAAAAGTATCCATGTTTTCAGCAATTTCAATTCGAGCAATCCGTTTTTACGTATGGCAGATAGTCGTCTTGCTGATATTGAAAAAATGTAACAGCATTTTACTCGAGATGGGCAACTTTCACTGGTGCCAAAACACTATCTCTTCAGAAACTAGTTTTTTGCAAAATAACCCAGTTGCCATGCTAAGACGAATTCTGTTTCTCACATCCAAAATAATAAAATAATATAGCTTTAAAAGCTCAATTCCAGCTGTGAAAAACAGGAAGCAGGGATAGGGGCTGCTCTATTACACAAAACGCTTAAAGCGATGGTCTATATGCTACATTTTCTCTCTAAAGTATTAAGCTTAGATGGGATTTACTAACGTCTACTCCTATTTACGTCTTTGAAATTGGGATACTTTAACTCTGTTGATACAACGCAGGTTGATAATATAGATTAAAGTCGGCCCGAAAAGAAACAAGTCACAAAAGGCGAAAACAAATGTCATGTTATCAGATGTCAGGTGAATTTCTGTAGACCGTAACATAGCCGAGAGGTTACGTATGTGTTTTAAATTCGTGACGTGTGTCGTTTACAAACTTGCTAGGGCCACCATCTGCTTAATATCCTTACCACCTGTTCTACTGACATCGATCTCTTTTAGCAGTTGAACTAAGAAATACCAACGGTTTTGTGCTGTCTGCAGTAATCTTAATCATATGTGCGCTGACAATTTTATTGGTTCGTTGTGAAGCAAAACACAATAACATATGTGACAGATGATTCGTTACGAATACAGATTAAAATAAGCAAAGAGAAAAATATAGCATAGACAAGCAATTTACCAGTCCGTTAGCTATTTTACTTAAGGTTTATTTAATTAAAGTTCAACGTGCCGCAGACCAGAAAACGTTTTCATGTCACCGTATGTCTGTACATGGTTTAAGATATACTATCACTCGGGCTTATAACGCTTGCATCTTGCTCGCATAAACCGCGATTAGGGAATCTGTAGCTTTCATCTCTTGCACTTTATGTGGAGTTTCATTAATCTCTTTCTTCTTTGTGTAACTATTTAATCTCTGATAAAGCAACTGTTGTTCGTCCGCAGTCATTGCTAGAAGATTATCTGTGTCACGTATTCAATATAAACATCTCATTTAAGGAAGTTATATAAGGAATGTATAGTTTTTGCTGCTCTTAAGCAGTACTTTTAAGGTAAACATTTGAGCAGCTTAGATATCTAACACAAAAAAACCATACAATTCCATCAACCACAACTATACTTGTCGCATCTAACTTCATCAATGTTGCATATTCGTCAACCTAGTCAATAAATTGCTGTCAATGTCCAACCTCAATTCCTCCTTATCAAAACACACTTACTTCTGTGAGTACGTCAAAGTCTTTTTCAAGGTTTTGAACAGAGGTATACCATTATTTGTAAGATCTTATATCGCATTGCCAATGCATGCTGACTGGTTTTTTTCTTTTGGTCTCAGCATCACAGAATTTTTCACTGTCATTCTAGTATGTGTCTTCTGGCACCCATAAAAGATGCCCAACCAACGCCAAAAGTATCGTTGTAATTTTCAAGCTTCATGACCGATTGGTTTGTCCAAACATTTAATGTAAGCCTCCATTTTTCATTACGACAAAAATGAAGACAGAAGAAACATGACACATAAATAGCTACATTGAAAACGATTAATCAAAACAAGCCATTTCCATCTGCTCGCCCGAGCAAAAACCCAGTAGAGTACTAATCAAACCAGCTCTAACATTTGATAAACTTAACAGGTAAAAACATCTGTCAAGTCAACCTTGTGATATTCAAATTCTTACTGAGGCCTTGTTCCCATTATTCCGTTTTCGTATGTCTCCGTTTCAGATCACTCTGTTATCATATTTTGTTTAACAGTTCCCATTGCTCCAACCTACCCTGTTTTGCCCAAGAAGGCCTGACACGCATACGAAGGTGTTCCCATTACTAAGTTTGCGTCTGTTTTCGCATCCTTGGTTCAGACTCGCTTTGAAATCATTTTGTTGTTGTGTCGTTTTCGAATGGCTCCGTTTTGCTGTTCCCATTTAAACGATGCATTTTCGAATGACTCCACTTTGAACATCATTTTCGAAGGACTCCAGTTAGGTTTCAAATGACTCCGTTTCCGAATGACTCCACTTTTGAACATCATTTTCGAATGACTCCAGTTAGGTGTCAAATGACTTCATTTTTGAATGACTCCACTTTGAACATCATTTTCGAAGGACTCCAGTTAGGTGTCAAATGACTGCGTTTCCGAATGACTCCACTTTTGAACATCATTTTCGAATGACTCCAGTTAGGTGTCAAATGACTTCATGTTTGAATGACTCCACTTTGAAAATCATTTTCGAACGACTCCAGTTTGGTGTCAAATGACTCCGTTTCCGAATGACTCCACTTTTGAACATCATTTTCGAATGACTCCAGTTAGGTGTCAAATGACTTCATTTTTGAATGACTCCACTTTGAACATCATTTTCGAAGGACTCCAGTTAGGTGTCAAATGACTGCGTTTCCGAATGACTCCACTTTTGAACATCATTTTCGAATGACTCCAGTTAGGTGTCAAATGACTTCATGTTTGAATGACTCCACTTTGAAAATCATTTTCGAACGACTCCAGTTTGGTGTCAAATGACTCCGTTTCCGAATGACTCCACTTTGAACATCATTTTCCAACGACTCCAGTTAGGTGTCAAATGACTTCATTTTCGAATGACATTGAAAATCATTTTCGAACGACTCCAGTTTGGTGTCAAATGACTCCGTTTCCGAATGATTCCACTTTTGAACATCGTTTTCGAATGACTCCAGTTTGGTGTCAAAGGACTCCGTTTTCGAATGACTCCACTTTTGAACATCGTTTTCGAATGACTCCAGTTTGGTGTCAAAGGACTCCGTTTTCGAATGACTCCACTTTAGAACATCGTCTTCGAATGACTCCAGTTTGGTGTCAAATGACTTGGAGTGCATTAATGGGAACGAAAAATCAAAAACGTATTCATTCATCTCCGTTTTTGTAAGAAAGTGGAGTTGTGGAAACGGGCCTGACGTATAAGCTCCACAGCCATTCTAGGTGAGTGTTATTTTCATTTATTTTCGTCTGATGGCAATTGTACAATGTGATGTTGGGATTTACACAAAAAATAGAAAATCGCGTGCCGTTAAAATTTGCCCTCCCCCTGATTCGTGGGATTTAAAGAATGTAGTCAAAAAAAACCCACCAGACATTTAATATAGAGAGGAAATCATTAAAACAAACCTTCAAAATAGAGCAGAAGTCAATTTACTGTTTCCCCATACTGAAAAGAGGAAACAGTAAAATAAAAAAGGCTCTCCGGAGTGTACAGTTACCGTAGTAAGCAAAGTGTAGTAAAAAAATGGAGTTTAACAATTGGCGGTAAGATTGAGCTTGATGGCAGACAGTTTAGAAAAGGACAACATTCATCTGCGCGAGAAGTACAATGGAGATGTGATATTCCAAGTTGACAGTTCAAGCACAATTGTAAAATATCATTTGTGGCTTCAGGCTCGCAAGTTTCCTGTAAACAGGGGTGTGGCCAGGGTAATAAAGTGGGGGGAAGCATATCATTAAGGTCTGGGGGCTCTATCCCCGTTAAAATGTTTGAGGCTGCGCCTTGTACTTTGGCTTTGAATGTATCTCCCAATGTCATACTAGCGATAAAGAATTTTGATAATTTAGTATCAGCTATAAACCCCGAGTGCTTGCAAGTAAAGATGTTGAAGAGACATCTTTACTTTGGCTTTTCAACAATTTTGTAACACTAAACATATATATTAGCTGACACGAGTTTCTATATTTTTTTTTCATCTCTTCCCAATACCGGCAATGACGACATGCACACTACGAGTGAACCAATATTTCAATGCAATCGATTTTGTTTATTTCCTTGCACTAACATTTTAAATAAAGCTATGAGAAAACAAGTATAGCCAACACGAATTTCAATTACGTCATCTCCTTATACGGTTTCTGGGGACAATTCTTGCCCTGCAGGTACCAACGTTTTCTCTTCAACTTCAAAAGAAAACTGAGGATCACCTTTTGCCAAAAGAGGAGGGATAACTGTCCCCGTATACCTCCCCATGGTCACACCACTGCGTGAATAAACATCGATAGAGTGCAGGTGAGAATAGCGTGCATTCTCTCTTACTGACTCGTTTGCTCGTCTGCCGTCCATGCATTTCTCGACCAATGAATATTATCACTATGTACCCTTCTCAGTTCGTTGTTATTATAGCTGTACATAGCACCATTTGATTAGCCGGAAGGGTATTATTAACATTTCAATTAGTTTTAATACAGAAAAGAAAATACAACCAGAAGGTATCCGTTGGTTTTCTCTGCTAGTTCTGTTTTAGAAACAAAGGCTTTTGCAAACTATGTTTCGGCTTATTAATAACGCCATTTACATTTCAAAGTTGGCTTTAGCAGATGATTTGAAATCAGTCGGAAATCGCTTAGAATTATTCAAGACCGCTCGTGGTCCTTTAATTACGAATACAGAAGAGAAACATAAGGCGCTATGCATTGCAGGCTTTCGAATGGCGACATGTGCAACGTATGTTTCAATAAATCACTAAGAATAGCAATCAAGGTGCAGTGACGCTGTAATGTAATCGTACATCTTTATAAGGAATCTTGCAATAAAAAGGCCGGCAATCTTTGACAGTGGTGACAGATTCGTCAGCAAAAATGGAAGTACTTTCTTTCTTAACCAGAAATTAACCCAACAAACAAAGATGTGACTCAACATCAAGCTTTCCATCGTTCTTAATCTTCCTATACGATTTAAATATTGTTTGAGGATTACATATTACGCTCCTCTTAATTACTTGGTGTAATAATCAACGTTTCAGATTGCTACGCGCACACGTTCTGAATCTTTGGCCTTTCTTGCCTCGTACAAACAGCTCTATTTAACACATGATACGATTGTCGAATAACCTTTGTGTTTCCGTCTCTCATCATTTCTCTGCTAAATATGGGCTCCATTCTCTCCGTTACATCTCTGCATTCCTGATTGTCTTTGACCGTGTAATATATTTGCTGCTCTCCGTGCTCTATAGGTAAGTTGTCCTTTACAGCTCTGTTCGACCTGCCCTGTCCATGCTCTCTGTCCTGGTAATCGATTTGTTATTCTCTGTGCTCTCTAGGTAAGGTGTCCCTTATACCTCTGTTTCATCTGCCTGTCTATCCTCTCTGTCCTCGCAATGCATTTGTTCTTCTCTGTATTCTCTAGGTAAGTTGTACTCTAGGTCTCTGCTTTATCTGCCCTTTCTATGCTCTGTATCCACGTAATGCATTTGTTGTTCTCTGTGCTCCCTAAGAAAGTTGTCCTCTCTACCTCTGCCATACCCTCGCTGTCTCTACTCTCTGCCCTCAGAATCAATTTGTTGTTCTCTGTGCTCTCTAGGTAACTTTTCCTTTATCCCCCTCACTCACCCACCCTGTCCATGATCTTTGTCCTCGTAAACCATTTTTTGTTCTCTGTGCTCTCTAGGTAAGGAGTCCTTTATTCCTTTTTACCTCTGTTCTATCCGCCTCGTCTACGCTCTCTGTTCTCGTAATACATGTGTTGTTCTCTGTGCTCTTTAGATAAGGTGTCCTTTATTCCTTTATACCTCTGTTCCATCTCCCTCGTCTATGCTCTCGGTTCTCGTAATACATGTGTTGCTCTCTGTGCTCTCTAGGTAAGGTGTCCTTTATTCCCTTATACCTCTGTTCTACCTCCATCGACAATGCTCTCAGTTCTCGTAGAACATGTGTTGTTCTCTGTGTTCTCTAGGTAAGGTGTCCTTTATTCCCTTATACCTCTGTTCTATCTCCCTCGTCTATGCTCTCGGTTCTCGTAATAC
>JANTCA010006163.1:15262-25642 GCA_024741275.1 Chironex yamaguchii
CTAATCATTACCAACGAGTGAATCAATCAACCAATCAATAACAATGAGTTAATAATTGAGCTAATCATTACCAACGAGTGAATCAATCAACCAATCAATAACAATGAGTTAATAATTGAGCTAATCATTACCAACGAATGAATCAATCAACCAATCAATAACAATGAGTAAGTCAATCAATAAATCACTAACAGCAAGTGAATAGATAAAGCAATCACTCAGGAGTCCCTCTGACTAAAAGTAAAACGAAAAGAAATGTCGCCACTCCTTTGTGGCATACACTTGGTTACAAGACCAGAACAAAATTTACAATGGTATTAACCACCAGGATGTTCAACCCGGGACTTAAAACTGCCTGTACTACTGAACTATTAAGTTCGATAGGAAAGTTAAAAAGACTATTAGTCATTTAAACCCAATCTCCCTGATCTAGTAATTGAGTATGTATTTATTAGCATACATACTTATAAGCAGAACATGTTTATGCCAACAAGGCATCGATTTAAACTGTTGCACTAGTTCCACACAGAAGAAGACAAAATGGCCTTTATAGAAAGAGGAAATAAGAGTTATAAGTCCGACCACCAGAGATTCGACCCAGGCCTCCTAATACACCATTCCTGATGAGCTTGTCTAGTTGACTGCTCGGTGTTCTATTGTCTTGGTCGTCTGTTAATGTTAGTGATTGTCTATGTTTTTCACCACACAGACATTCATTTATCATCATTTCTATTAGATCAAGATAAAAGTGGACAAGATGGTCTTCTTTTATAAACAGAAGTTAATTAATGATTGTGCCGACATGAACTTCAAAATTGAGCCTCTCAAATGTAAGTCTAACCCCTTTCTCACCCAGCAGAGAGCAGATTTTTCTACAATTTAATTGTTATAT
Organism: Chironex yamaguchii; assembly: GCA_024741275.1. NCBI lineage: Eukaryota > Metazoa > Cnidaria > Cubozoa > Chirodropida > Chirodropidae > Chironex > Chironex yamaguchii. The sequence goes on from JANTCA010006163.1 coordinate 16,155, forward strand.
GATACAAGTAAATAATTACTGGTTAAATTGAGCATAAACACTAGATACATGAATGATTTATACAGTTAGACCACAATGAGAGAAAGCAACAAACTACTAAAGCTATGCAACATCCAGCAGCATTGATTATTTGTACACTTACATTGTTGCCAGTGCAAGTAATTCATGGTTTATTTGGATAACAACTAGTAAAAGCGATTCATCATTAAGCATATCTACTAATAATACAATGAATGTGTGTTAGACGTAGATTACCAGTACCAGAGATATTATTTATACTACACATAGATTTCAATTCAATAAGTTTGTAAGATGATTTAAATGATTGCAGGTTGACATAGTCACTGGTAGGATACATTACTACTTGTTGAATTGACCATGAGATTACCTCGATTTAAATAGATTAAATTAATCATATGTAATGATAGATAAATATTAGAAAAACCACACACTACTACCAACGGACCAGCAGCATGGCGAACAATGTCTGAGCAACGGTCAGATTTTGAAACTTTGAGATTTGCTCCCTTGACCGTTTAAATAATGTAATTGTACTTTTCATTGGAAGGTCAATTTCTCGAGCGTAAAGGCGTCCCAAAGTGCGGATAAGTTCGTTTCACGGTTGTGCCTTTACGATGAAGTCTCTAGAGCGTCGTCATAACGGACAATGCGCTTAAGGTAGGTGATGTCGTCGGTGGTCCTGCCGAAACTTGATGCTACAGGTTTATTATCACGATGGTGGCTTAGTCTCCCAGGTACTCACGGAATCATCTAGGAAACGAGCGCTTCATTTCACCTACTTACAAAAGTCACATTATTGCTAAGGCCTAGATAATACGTCTTATTTTACATGTGTTAAATACAATTTTGCGAAATAAATACGTGTAAAATGTGACGTTTGATTTGAATTATTTGCATGTAATGAATTATTACATGGATTATAAAGATATTTTATTCGACATACCCTGTCACATCATGCGACATTGAAGTGATTCAAATCAAACGTCGTTTTTCACGGTCGTCGAATATAATGCATAAATTAAATACATCATTGAAATAATGTATTACAAGTCGATTTCGAAGCTGAGCATGCGTAATATTGTTTACCTTAAGCGACAAAAGTCGGTTGCCCTTACTATTCGTGCTTTTTAGAGTTTCTTTATAACCTCCAAGTCTCCATTGTGCAAGTTCGGTCAAAAAATAAAGTTCTTTTTAAATCCGCATGGAAGTCGAACATAATGCAATTGTATTCGACACATGTAAAATACGACATTTGATCCAAGCCTAGGGTTATCGTCCTGTATCAGTAGTTACGGTAAATGTACTGGATTTGGCGTTTGAGACCTGGAATGGACGGGATCGTATATGTAAATGTGCTCGCTTTACAACGTAGTCTCTGGCATGGCTGTAAGCCAGGTAGTGTGGCTGGCGATGTGGAGATCATAATGTCCAGGAGGGTATGAAAGAACGACAAAGCCAAGAGAAGCTGCCTTCTATTTGTTTAAATGAAGCTATCAAAGAATTAATTCCTCTTCCATCTGCAGGATTACAATCTATCATCATTTTTAAACTCCTACATCAAAACAATACCCATGGCAGATACATAGCTTGTGTCACATGGCCGATACACATCACATGGCTGATACATATTATAGGTGAAATGGCCGATATACAGGATTGGTCAAATGGCTAATACACAGCATGGGTGAGGTTGTCAATACACAGCATGGGTCAAATGGCTAATACACAGCATGGGTGAGGTTGTCAATACACAGCATGGGTCAAATGGCTGATGCAAAGACTTAAGGGAGCTAACACTTAAGAGAGAATCCGTTCCTTGGTCCAATGGATCATTCCCTAAGCACCTAATTTGCCTTTTCACGTTTCATCACAGGTTGAATCGATATTGTTTCTTTATCGTCTTTTACAACATCACATCACAACTTGGTTGGCAACCTTCTTTCCATTATTCAATTCCATTTGCCGTTCCATTGTGTTTCTTTTTAATACCTGTTAAACATTTGATTGTACAAGGAAAACCAAGATTCGTGTGAGACAGACATGGATTGACTAATTTACTGTCTGCAAATGTTTTCATTCCAATGATACCACATTTAAGTTGTTTTTGTCTGAAAGCAATTCATAAATTGCTTTTATTTCGACAAATTCCAAACGTGGTGAAGATAACAACCACGAACATCTTATATTAATACAACAAGACTCCGGGATGTTAACGATGACATTGAACCATTGCACGGATTTCTAGACATATGACATCTGTTGACACCAGTACTAAACTTGAAGAAGATCATTACGAGGTTGATCGTATGGTGATTTGACACCCAAGTTAAATTACACAGTCTATAATTAAAAACAGTTGTTTCTATGGTACAAAACTTTGTTCAGAAGATTCAACTCATCTTAAAAGCTTTTCGTCTAACATTAGTCATGGTGATCGTCAGATCAGAGGAGGGGAACGGAAATCATGCTAATATTCAAGTCTTAGTTGTGGTGCAAAACCTAAAAATAACGATATATCTATTCTTTCTTTTCTGGGGATGACGTAAGATGATGTTAAAGCATGTCACAGGATATGGGAACCATTACATGTGTTTTAAGGATGCCATCTAGCGCAAATGTAATGATGCACACTTTGACACATGTTTTAGTGAAGCAGGTGAGGCGTTAGATGGCAAGCCTTGAAGAGTAGATATTCACCAAAGCACTGAAATTATTATGGGACACAAATGACTACATGTTGTTCCAAAAATCTTTAAATTTCAATATAAATTTAATGACATTTGATGTCGGTTTGGGCCACACGCCAGACTGCTATTCGATAAGAACGACTACTGAGTTTCAACTAATAACAAGTAGATGGTGAATTAGACCATAGTTAATAGAAAGCACCGCAATTATTTCTACTAACTATGATTGACGGATTGTCGCTTTAATGTCCGGATGGAATAAATCAGAACCGTAGTCACCGGGAGGGCAGGAACAATCGCCGCCCCCTCCCCAGCATTTGTTTGTAAAGTGAACATTTTCAAAAAACACTCTGATATGAATTTCCAGCTATCAATACTGAACTTTGCATTTTGGCCGACCGGCTTCGTGCCAACCTGGCTTTTGGGGGACATTCGCCCCCCCACCTCCCACCATTTTTCAAGGACCGACTACGTCCCTGTTAACGACCGACATAGAAGCATTAGTCATGAAATTATGCAAGGTAATGTTCAATTAACACAAATTGATTATCGATGCATTATTCTTCTATATATCTGGTGATAAATTGCTAAATGTTGCCATTTCAATGTTAGTCGTTCTTTTACGTGGTCACAAAACAATATGAATATGATCTTGAAGATACTGAAAACTGATTACTCACCTAAGTGTTGATTTTCTACACCATTACACTCCATACTGCGCAATATTGCTTTTCTGTGACCATCAGTAGAGTATGTCTGAGCAAACACATTATGGAGCTCATTTACAAATGGTGATACCATTCTCTCCAATTCCTGGAAAAACAAATCATTAGATAGTGAAAACAAAAGTCTGTTTGCCATTAACTTTTGATTCTAAACATACTTTAACCAAAAATGCGATGAACATCCTATAACATATTAAATTGACGGACAGTGTTAGATTTCTTTAAATACCAGATGAATTTTAGGCGTCAAACTCAGACTGTCATTTGGCAAAATGTGTCATAGAAAGTGAAATATCGTCTCTTTTAAATGGAATTGAAGTGGCAATGAACAATCTTCTAACTCACACAAAACCCCACCCATATTTTTAGAAAATGCCACGCTCTTTAACAAGCCAACAAAAGATAATTTGCAGTATAGTCCGCCAGAGTGCGCAAGATTTTTAAGATTTTCTTCTCTAAGAGATGATTTTTTTGATTTTCAGAAAAATATCACATGAATACAAAGATAAGTAGAACATCACGTCAACAAAACAATCAATATAAGTTCTTCAAACGAGCCAAAATGATGAAGGACGATGAAGGAAGCAAGCGACCACAACCAGACAACTAGCTCTAACTGGCTGACAGGCATTCGACCACAGAAAAGGGATTAGGACCGCAATCCTTATTCTCTGATTGCACTTGGACTTGAGGCATCGCAATAGCATTTAATTGCAGTTTACAGGTTTCATAAATGCACGGTGCCCTTTTCTCGCTGTGGGCCTGACGGGCAAGTTTAAAGTAAATCCGGAAATCTAAAGACGTTTTGAAAAAACCAAAGGCATAATTCTTTTACAACGGGACCTCTTCCACAAAAGAGGGTTTTTTCGAAAAAGGGACAGTTTTTAACTTTTTGGGACAAGCGGGGGCCAGGCGCTCTCGGCTCCTGCGTCGATGGTCAAAACACGATAAAACCGGTCAGAACAGTGTTCAAAAATATTCAAAAATGGTCAGAAAACAACTACGTTTCAGCAAAGAATATCAACAGCTGTGGTATTCATGCCTAGCATTCGAATAATAGAAGTTGGGTTACCTCCCTGTAATTGCTACCTAAAGGTGTATACGATCGGGGGTTGAATGGCATCAGATTTGCAGTCGTGGAGCTCGGGTTCGATAACCCGGTGGTCCTAATCATACCTTAATTTCTGTTCTTGACACAAGACCACTCTGTCAACTTGTAAATCTGAACGAATAACACAAGAACAAGAGAACTTTGAAAGCTGCACGTGACTTGGATCACTTACATGACTCTTTTCCAGATCTCCGACTTCATGGTTAAGAAAGAAGAACCTTTCAAACGTTCGTGACATATTCATTTCCAGATCCTTTTGTGTCCATGTAGCGCTGCACGTAATTTCATTTTTGATTCGTCCTCCTCCTTGGTCTTGTCTCTGAACTGACAGTATTCTTCCTCCTTGAATAATTGGCAGCTCAGCAAGGCCCTTGTATTTTGCGCATACGTCATCTATTGATAGAGACAAGGGTTTTGTTGTTGCGTCGATACTGTTTTGGCAAGGCATACATGACGATCCTACAGAAGAACAAAAAGGAAAGGGGGAGAAAGAAAGAAAGAAAGAAGGAACGAAAGGAGGAAAGAAAGAAAGAAAAAAGAAGGAAAGAAAGAAGAAAGGAAAAAAGAAAGAAGGTAAGAAAGAAGGAAGAAAAGAAAGAATGAATGAAAGAATGAAAGAATGAAAGAATGAAAGAGAGAAGGAAAGAAAGAAGGAAGGAAAGAAAGAAAGAAAGAAAGAAAGAAAGAAGGAAAGAAGGAAGGAAGGACGAGAAAACGTTAAATTCTTACATTTGTGTAAAATGTACAAAATACGATAGGAATGTCCAAAAATATCTATATATAAAATATTTTCAAAAAGCTTAGGAAATTACTTCCACTCCCAGACGATTATAATCATAACTTTACTTCTGTTCTTTGCATAAGATCACTCTGTCGACTTCTGTATGTAACGTCTTCTTATGCGCATGCTTCGTATGTCCAAAAAAATGCTTTATGTAAAGAGTATTTACCAATGGACAGACACCCAAAAACAAGGGTGTATGATCGCCATTGAACGACTTCTATTCTTTAACTACTAGTCTATTGAGCTGTTTACGTCATTGATAAATGGAGTTGAAGCCGTGAGACACTCGTTCGACGCCCCGGTGGTCGTAATTATAACTTTACCTCTGTAAGAAAGTAGAGCCCAGTCTGAAACTACTTCGCGCTATTCAAATGTTCTTTACAAAGGCCTAAGAATGTGCTGAAATCAATGTAAAAAAGGAGCACGGTTTTAAACTGGAGGGCATATGGATAGTAGGATTAGAAACCAACAAATTCTCAATTAAGCTGATAAGAGTAAAACAAATAAGCAATTTTCTAGTACATACGTTGTGAACGTTTTAAACAAATGACAATGCCCTTAGTAACAAAAAGACGTAATACTGAATGATTACAATGTTCCAAATAACGTGTGACTAAAATAGAATCCTATGTACCAGAAGTTTAACTACATGTTTGATTGTCAAATCAGGGTTTAGACTACATATTCTAGCTTAATATTCCAAAAGTGTAGAAACTGCTACGTCGTGAACTATGAAGTGTGATTTTAGAAATAATAGCTTTTGTCCAGTGTGATGGATAGAGTTGTGAAATTCTAAAGAATTCAGAGACTGTATTTCAAGCTCAAACATTTTGCTAGATCTTATAGTTCCAATGTTCCAAAGACCAGTGGCGGATTCAAGGCGGAACTGTTGTTCTGTTAGGGGCTGAGTTGAAACAGATCTGGCGCCCCTGTTTTGAAATGGTGAGCCCTTCTTACTTAGAGACTTGGAGTCATGCACAGACTATATTATTCAAGCTTTAACATAATTGTTTTAAACTCAACAAAATACCTCCTTTTAGAGTTGCAAATTATCGTACACAGGGTACCCTAGTTACTTATCATCAGCGCCTAATAATCAACTGATCCCCTTCAGATTTGCTCTGGAATCGGTCCCGGTAAGGTCGGTCAATAATCAACTGTTAATAGATAAGACTAAGAACTCGACATTCTATGAAGTGTAGTTATAAAGTTAAGCTAAAAAATATGTGAGTTAACTTCTGCTCATTACCTCCTTCTCCACTTCTGTCTGTAGCTAGTGAATACGGAGATAGATAGATGCCTTGTAGGACACATGCCGCTTCTTGGCATATATACTGATCTACGGTAAGTGCCTAGTAACCTCTGTGCCTTCTAGGTAACAAAGGTTTTGATTTGTAGCCACGAGACAATTGTTTGTGACAATCATAATTACTTCCTGATATATTAAGCAACTACTTACCAGTCATAGTCTTGTTTCTAACAGATGATAAATCCATGGTAGTAACTAAGTCTATTCTTTATAGGAAGAGCAGTGTGAAAAACGTCTGTTGATTCAGGCTGAACTGACTCTTATCTAATATTGTCCAAAGCATTGTCTTAAACGGACCCGTGTCAAACTGCACACAATGGTACGTAATAGAATTTTCAGATTCCTTAAAAGTATACCTCTATTGCCATGGTATCATCAGAGCAACGTAGTGTAGCGTCACGAAACAGCTATTTAACGAAAAGTGCTGAGGTATGTCAACGGGAATAATTAACATTTCCGATAGAAACCACTGTGTATCGGCCTGCTTTATAAAATCATCAACCAGGCTTAAAATACTGTGCTTTGATAGGAAATGAACTGACTGTAAATTTGGCATATCTCTGATAAGGTTTTACATATTTGTGTAAACGTTTACATTTGGGGATATTGTAAGATACATTCTCGAAACATGTTGTTTAAATCAAAACATGTTGTTTTTATGACGTCATCACGTGAGCACTCTATTATATGATGTTGCACGTGATTATTCAGAAGTTATTGCCCCTAAGCTGTGATGCAGAATTTGTAAGGCAGAACATTACTTTGTGTTTTCTAATACACATCCTACACATATCAGAAAACATGATCAAAAACACCACTGGGTAACGTTTCCTGAATTCCTTTGTAAAAGACACAATGAACGTGCTAAACTCACACGGATCAAAACAAGAAAATTGGTTGACCAGTGATTTTTATTCAACCCGTTGTCATTAAATCGTTGAAAGGTTCAGTTACAGTTTCCTATACACACATTGCCACTGGCAAAGAGTAGAGTGGCATCCGTTTTTCTTTAAATTTTGAAATTTTTTTAAACTGTTTTTACTTATCAAGTGCCTTATTTCGATCTCTAAAAGACATTTAATTCGCACCATGAAATTAATATCCATCGTATTTGAAAAAGACAAAAGCCAGAAATACTTGATAGACCCATGTCAACATACACTATAAATGCACAATCATAACAAATATGAATTGTTCGCATTACTCATACGTATTCAATTGATTTGCCCATATAGGGTTCATTATGCATGTTTAGTCACTGTGACATGAGGTCACGTGATGATCCTAGGATATTCTTATAATCATTTGCGCTTGTGCGTTTTAGGAAAGTGCTGAATCATGATGATGGTGATACTGTTACGGTGACTGGTAGGGAATGTTGTTGATTTTTCTCTATGATTCGTGAGATGTGACTAGAATTCCTGAATGCTGGTTTTAGATAGACTGGTTGATTTTATGTTACGAACCAAAGTAAATTGATGATTGTGACCTTTGGAACTCCAAACTCAAGATGCATCTTTCCTTGAGCCGACGATCCTCTTTTGTGGTCACTTGATCTTAAATAGACTTTATTAACCTCAATTTTATTAAGTCAGGTTGATTAGTTAAAACAATTATTTCACTAATAGTAAATGTATATCTGTATTTTATCAAACAACTTCTTGTTGACTGGGTCGTCTATTTGTTTTAGATCTTTTACTACTAGACTTTGGTCAGTAGGAGATCGGTTTTGTTTATTTCCCGCACTCTGGCTAAGTGCAACTATAACAGATTTTTGGTAGCCTGAAACTTAACAGCTCAAGACTGAAGTCAGCAAAATTGACTTTTTCAGCCCCGATCGTCAGCACATGTTATTGGGTGCCTATGCTCTGAATCCTAGGCTTATCGACAGTCAGAATAGAAGTGTAGCATGAATTGAAAATATAGCACAAAACAGATTGGACTATAAACTTTTCATTAAGCGAATCACAAGGATTGGTCAAACTGAACGATGATGATTAAACAGCATAGGTATCAAGTGGTAAGGATCTGATGTATACAAAGTAAAGTGCTAGAAACATCTCCTTGTTATAAAGTAATTATGTAATAAAATAATTATCCTTTAAACCTATATTTGTGCGGTTTATTTAAATAATACAGTTAGGAAAAAACGTGGCTTATTTAGGCTTGTTCTTTGTATCTAAATTTAGCGACACGTGGCCCAAATAGAAGCAAAGCCGAGAAAGTTTCTAGCAAGTGGCACACAAATATGGATACAGAATATTCCTTGCAAATTTGCGACATTGCATTACAAGCATACTTAAAAGCATTTTTGGTCTGATACTCTTCAGAGTATGAATCGTCAGAAAGGAACGTATAGACAAATGGCAACCTTTTTTATACGAAACGTGTATAGAAACTAGCCAATCATGAAAAATAACCCAAAAAGATGATGAAAATGAAAAAACAAAGCATTATTTTGAAGAGTCCAAGTAAATAAGTATAGTTAGATCGTCACCCCATCTCAGTCTAGTGGATTCTGTCTACATTGAAGCAGAAACATCAATACTCTGTAGGCAGAAAGAATTTTTTTTTCACTTGGACTAAAATTCTCTAACGTATTGTGGTTGCGTTTGTAATCCTTAGACCGAACAATTCTACACCAAGTCTGTGGAGCACATTTAACGAAAAGCAAGCCTTCACCTTGTGACTTTAAATTCATAGAAAATCATGATGCTTGAATGCTTCATAACAGCTCCCTGACAGCAAATTGACGCCACTCCATTCTCAAATGGGCTTGCAAAAACCTCCGTTTAACCTGGATCACGACTATAGGATTCCATATCACTAAAAAGTGTCGTACAATAGTTGT
>JANTCA010006174.1:0-29678 GCA_024741275.1 Chironex yamaguchii
TTTCATACTCTGAGGAGTGTCAGACGAAAAAAGCTTTTAAGTATGATTTTAGCGCAATGTCGCAAATTTTCGAGGCGTTTATCAAGTTTTGTACCACAAAAAGACTGTTCACGTATACATTAAAAACGCGTTGTGTTAACTGGCCTTAGGGCCTTCAAAAAATTCGTGGATAGATCATTATCTTCTTTGAAAAGGCTGAAAAGGTAATTTTTGTATATTTTGCAAACAATAAATGTAGATCGTCACGCCTACCAGAAGCAAGTGTGGAGGTGCACCTGTGCAATGCACTCTTTCAACGCCAAAGTCAGCTTCACCGGGGTACACACGGGGTACACTTGTGTATATATTCTGAGCTTCATCCAATCATTCTTTACAACCTCACACTATCGCCAAGGTAATGGAAACAATACCTTGTTAATTCAAATCAAGTATACATGATTCAACGGCTTCTGATAGAACATCGTGTCACTTAATTACACTTTGCAGGGAGCATTTGGGTGGTAATAAAGCAAAAAATACAGTTGAGTCCCTCCACCATCTTGACTCCCAACCATACTTTGCCTCTTTAGTCCTGTCCTGATTATACAACCCCTGGGTCGCTTTTCAGATTCTTGTTTTTCACGTAAAAATACATTTGTATCTTCTTGCAATTCATTTCTCGACGGCTTTGCTTTCGAAATAACTGGCCAGTGGTCAATTCCACTTCCACGTAGTGGCTCTGGCATTTATAGTAATATCTGTAGCTATTTTATGAATTTGTGATTTTGTGAAGTATTAAAGTTTGATGAAATAAGCATAGTTTTGATAATGTTAGACATTAATTAATGTAATAAGTGGCATACAACTGTATTATATTTTGTTTGTAGGTCTGTAATCGAGAAAGTAGCATGGCTTTAATATGTGTTGCAGGATTGTAAAAGAAACTTTGATTTATATTGTCCTTGGGTATATTTTGGGAAAATTACCGTTAACATTTTTGCCAGCTGCAGTCGAATTTAAAGGCATGGTAAAAAGCATCAGTATATTTGCGTGCTTCATTAAATCCAGGCACGTTTTGGCAAATGAAAGCAAGCTGGTTATTAAATACTTTATCACGACGTCAATTATATTAGTCTTGGGCCAATGCAAACATAACAAATCCATGCGCACAACCAAATGTCAATGCTCCTAGCACTAATGGTCTCTGCGGACGTCATTTACAAGATCTTTCCAAAAAGCAATTTTTAATTCCTCCTTTGCTTCCTCTTTTTGCGTCAGGGTGCTCATTGCCAGTATAGTTATGTATTGCTTGTTATGGAGGATTTAAGTGCTTCATTTCAAGGAAGTGTTTATTGGAAAGCCTCATAAATTGTTTTAACAAACCGTCGCTTTTTTGTTTCTCGTGGGTCATATATTTGAAAATGAGCACGGACCCATTGCTCTGCGTCGTAAGCCAGTGTTTACAAGTCTTTAAAGTGCGTTAAAGAAAGTCTATTTTTGTTTAGATTTAAATAGCAAGTTTTCAATGAATTCCTCCCACTAACCAGTTGCTTATTTTTAGACCTGTTTGTTTACTGCATTGTTTCGATTTGTGCTCTCTTTACATTGGATAGTCTTGCATTGTGCTTTATTGCATGGCATTGTATTTCATTGTGTTGTCTTGCATTGCTTGTGAAATGTATTGTATTTCTTTTGTCTTGAATTCGATTTTATTATCGTGTGCTTTGGTGTGTTGTTTTATCGACAGACATGATATTTTGTAAGTATGCTCGTTGTTAGTTAGGTTGATTCTCAATTGGATATTTTTAATTTTTTAGTACCCAAAGCATATTTTGTCTTACAATAGTTTAAACTATAACTGATAATTATTTATAAATGGCAATCAACTTAAGAGGACCTGCGATAATTAACCTCAAGGACTTAATAAGTGCACCAAATACCGCGCGCTATTTAAAGTGTGTTACTATAGGAGGTTCCTTTAAAAAATTTTGCAAATATTTTCTGGGCAAACGTGTTTGCGAGTTATTTGGCAAGTTTGTCGTTATAACCTATAGTCATACAACCCGAATAATTTGCAAACATTCTAATGATTGATTAAATAGATTGACAGTGAAACATGGTGTCATTTCGTGACCTATCGAAGTCAATAAATGCAATGAAAGTCTAAATGCAGCTATATGAGAATTCAACGGTAAGATGCCCTGACTTCATTGTCCAGGAAAGTACCAGTCACATCGCTTGTTAAATGATAAATATTGTGATATTTGCTATTTATGTTATAGTCTTCTTTCACGCTGCTTCTTCTACGGCAGTTCTATTTTCAAGACATCTTGATTAGTATTCAGCCAGGATTTAAATGAGACGTGAGGTATTTAAATGAGACGTGAGGGATTTAAATGAGACGTGAGGTATTTAGCCCCTGATGTAACCCAGGACAGGTTGTAATAAAGCCATCAAGTGGATTTTGTCAAGGTGGACTAGAGATTCTCACTTTGACTGTGATGCAAATGGTGACACACTCGACAGCACATTCATACTTTCAAATTTGCAATCACAATTGCTGCAGTAAACTCGTGCTCTGTCACTCAAGCTGTCAATGACTAGCGTCAGTCTGACATACGGTAAAAATTAAAATGAAACCTGTACGTATAGCGCATGAAAATGTTTTAAATTTGTCATCCCTGATGATGATTTCCTTAACTTGGAACAGCACCAAGTGTCATCACCTTTCAAAAGAGCCGTAACTCTTCTTCTTAGTCAGGATCAAAGAGCATCAAGGCCCGTAGCTCTTCTTCCTGTTTAGCACTCAACGGCATATTTCTGCTTAGCAACATGAAGTGCTATCATCTCTTTTTAATGCAGTATCAAGTCCCACTACTAGTTACTAGTGGCATAGTTCCTCTTTCAAGTGGCATTAAACAGCATGCTGCTGCTATGACCATGCACAGCATCAAGTATCATAATCCCAACAGTTTTGTACGCAGTAATCCTTGGTCATCTGTGGTATGTTCTTAGAGTAATATCAAAATAGACTCTGATTTGTGCTGCATATGTGATACATTTAATAGGTGTTTGGCAACCGGCTTTTCTTATGTTACAGTATAAGCAGATTGTCTTGCACTTGTTTCTACGGACTGATGCACAATTACTTCTGCTCCAAAAGAAGATTCCTGCATTGTCCCGTCCTCTTTGTTTGATGTTTGTGTCTCATCCTCGTCCTCTGATGAAGACTCGTCAAGTGCAAGTCTCGGAATATCTAGAAAATCTGATGTGTGAGTTCGTTTTAATTCTGGCAGGTAAAATGCGTTTGCATCATTAAGTGGTTTGATTCTGTTTTTCCCTTTTCTCGGGAAGAAGGAGGCAGATCTTTCCTGTTGATAAGGGCTGCTACTAGCCTCTGCATCAATTTCGTCTGAAATGCAAAAAACAAGATTATGTTATGAATTTAACGTAACTTATGACTAAGTTCCATCTCTATCCGTACTGTTTGCCTAACATAATGGACACATTTGGAAATACGATCTTGCAAAAGAAAGATCTTGCATTGAAGACGCTTATCGTGATGCTTTAGTAATACAAACATCTTTTGCGATGCATTTTCCCGAGCATTCAAGCTCGAGATGGCCTTGGGTTTTCTTCCGGCATTTTTAAAGGCATCTCAGATCGCTAAGGGGTTAAACTGAGAATGATACGACTCAGAATAGCACAACTGGGAACTGAACTAGCCAGCTTACTCATTGTAAATCTTGCTAAGTGGACCAGCAGGACAAGGAAATAGCTAGCACTACATAAGTTTACAAGAATTGATACCTAAATATACATTAGAAGATGGATGGATAGATGGATGGATAGGTGGATGGATCAATCGATCGACAGACAGATAGAAAGATAGACAGAGAGACAGACAGACAGACAGACAGATAGATAGATAGATAGATAGATAGATAGATAGATAGATAGATAGATAGATAGATAGATAGATACAAAGAAAGAAAGAAAGAAAGAAAGAAAGATAGAAAGAAACATAGACAGACAGTATTGATTAAATTCGTAGCACATTTCTTACTTTCCATCACCACAACTAATTCCTTCATTCTTTGCTTCTTGCTAATCGTCGTCAAATCTTCCTTCTTTTGCATAGTTTTGATGTTTGAGTTAATCTCAGTAAATTTCTTTTCTTTTAAATACTGGCTGTGCTTAATGAAAATGCAACATACAAGTAAAACCAAAAAGAAAAAAGCTGCCATTAACCCGAGGCCAAATGGTGCCCAGTTTGTAGCCAATGTGGGAATTACCACTTTTGTTGTGGATGGAGGTATACTTGGCAATTGTTTAGTTGTCGGAAATGCACTTGTAGTCAATACTACAGGCCTCAATATTTTTCCATCCTCCAGTTCAATCGATAACATCCCAGTTTCTACAAGACTTTTCAGAGTTTGTGTCAAATTTGATTTAGACTTTATGTCTCCATTTTGACTGTCTGATATTCCCACTTTGAAAACAATACTTCCGCATGTTAGATTGACTATATGTATCCGATGAATATCAACGTTTAATGCTTTGGCGACGCTTTTCCTAACATGAAGTATAAATTTTTGTTTCTTCTCAGCAGTTCCGATAAATTTGTTGCAATCCTGGTCAATTTCGATGGTAATGAGGTCATTATCGTTCCATTGAATTGCTTGTGATGAAGTCACTAATTAAGAAAGAAAATTATTAAAGTCAGCTTTAAGTATCACACGATCATTAAACGGTGGTTTTAGTCATGAAACATTGATACCATTTCTTAAATTTTTGCGTATTGTAATAAGTGTGTATCTGTATTATATACAATGCTTTTAAATTAAGGCAAAATATTACATCACGTTGTCTTTCATTCACTGGTTTAAATTTCAGGTACACTTCCAAAGGAAAAGTACGTGACAAATTAGATACATTTTATATCCCACATCTTCGTAGGATATTAAAAATATAGTGGAAAGAGCACGTAACTAAAACGTTTTGATTTTGCTGGTGTTTACCCCTCTGTCTGTCTGTCTGTCTGTCTAATTCCATAAAGAAATAAATCGACATGAAGGGCTCGCGTAGTAAACAGGAGTAAAGTTATGCTTCTAATCACCGAAGGGTCGAGTACAAATCTGACACCCTTTCCTACTGTCTGTGCTTGACTATCATCCATGCATGGAGTTTTAAGGATTTTTAGTATTTCATAACTTTAATATTTGTCAATCCATGATTCAGATGATTATATGCGTCACAAATATAGCAGTTGTATACTCCTTTAGCAAAGATTCGATGCGATAAAATTGAGAGAATACAATGACATAAAACAACAAAAGATAATACAATAGTTAAAAACTGATATATAGCAAACAAAATACGATGTAATTCAGTAAAACATATGTATATAACCTGTAGTGTTGATTGTAGGGCCAGAAACTGTGGTTGCTAAATCCTTCGAGTTTCCACTTGAGGTTGTTTGCATACTAATATTTCCTGTTGTATTCATGTTAGCTGGTGTGTTCAGTTTGCTATCATAACCAGCAGCCATTCCATTTGGGGGGCATGTGCATTGAAGAACTGATGAACCATCAGCTGTCGTAATAACCATCGACTGAACACAGTGTTTAACTATCCAGTTATTGTCTTCTTCTCTATATATGTAACACTAGGTCATGTACGAAAAACGAATATGAAAGTAACTTACTGCTATCACATTTTTTATGAAGTAATTCAGATCATAACAAATTTAGTGCTAATTGTTTACTGTTAATAACATCTTTCTCCTTGAACAAAATTTGTCAATATTTGCTTGCATAATTAAAGAAATTAAAATCCTTTTTACAATGTCAAAGAGATTCATAGTTTTGAAAACGTTAGTAAATAGATTCTGGACGTTCAATTGCGGAGCATCTGAGATATGAAAAGTTTATAGTCGCCATGAGGAATTTCAATCTAAAAATAGTAGAAGTTACCATCAGCTAAAAAGATTTAGCTAAAATCAGTTTCATTTCTGAACATTATACATTACATAGAGCAATTAACTCAGTTTTAAAAACGATGCTGTGCAAACGAGCTAAATTCATATTGTATTGTAGAGCAATGAAAAAGGAATTAGTTGATTACTAACGCTAATATTTGATTTAATAGATCGTGCATGTGTTGTAAGCGTATCAGCATGATAACTTCAACAGCATGGCATTCATATTCATTGTGTCTTATAACAGAAAGTAGAAGGATAAATGCGTTTCCGACAAATAGTTTACAGTGGCTTTATTTGCGTTAAATTGACTATTTACTAATTTATCCCCATTAATTTCTCAGCATATTGGCCCCATTTTGATTCGTTTCAATTCAAGTCCAGTGTAAACGTCTGTTACAGACCAAGCCTTCCACTGAAGGTCGAATAATTGATATTCGGTAACTTGTCTTGGTATTCAGTTTCGTAATTCAGCTGTAACATTGAGCTGTAACCGGATAGTCCGATTATTCGTATTATCTGAATAGCAAACAAGTATTGGCATAGCAACGACTATTCGAATAGCAATGGCTGATCCACTAGCAGTGACTAACGAACCGAATGGCATTGACTGATGGAAGACCAATGGCAGATCAAATAGCTATGACTGATTGAATAGCACTAACAAGCCGAATAACCGTGATTGATCGAATGCCAATGACAGGTTGAATAGCTATAGCAATGACAGCAGTCAAAGAAAATCTTGAGTGTATGAGACAACTGCTACAAGGAAGGAAAGTTGCAGCCTTAAAACAGTAGGTTGAGAGAAAATATCAGTAAGGTGAGGGGTTTGTCAAATCAACTGGGGGACCCATTGATAAATCCCCATAAAAAGAAGGCCAAAGACATAAATGACTGGGCTATGGTGGTAGAGCAATACCTGACCGTGAGATGCCGAAGAGAGCAATACGGCAATATGTGGGGACAGAAAGGGAAACTGCAGAAATCACGTAAGAAAAAACCTCAATCGTTGAAGGGCAAAGGGTGACTATCCCACCTCCGTTTCATGGGAAGCTCTTACCGCAGGATTCAAGTGCTTGAATTTCTTATTTAACCTTTGCGTGTTCAGAGTAAGTTTGCGTTATTTAACAAATTATATGCACATGACTTACCGGCAATCATCGAGAGGTCTTATCTCTTTGGGGGTTTCATTAGGTTGATATGAGAAGAGTCTAATCCAAAAAGGATAGCCAGTTCATAGATTTAAAGTGTGTGCACTTTAAAACAAACTTTTCGTAAGAAATTTAGCACTTAAGCTTCCCAGCAGTAAGGGAACATTGTAAAAAAAGAGGCAGCCTGCTACTCGAAAATTTGAAGGCTTTTACGATTTTCATAAAATACATACTGTGACAAGAACCCCAATAGCTTTCTGCAGTGTATGAGAAAATTTGTTTAATGGTAATAGAAAGATTAAGATTGTTTACTTGCTATATGCCACGCCCAAAATTTTGTGATGCTCCTATCGTGTTCGCCGAATAACCGAATAATCGTTAAATTTCATCCAAATAACCAAATAGTAAAATTCGCGGATATAAACAGCCCCAGTACAGACCCAAACGAGTACGGATCGGATACTAAACAACAATTCTCTTCTCGAGGCCGATTTAAAATGACAGTCGAGGCAAGTGAGTGGAACCGTTTCAGTACAGTTTCCAGTGGAAGGGCGTACTGCTTTTGATCTGATTCCTTGTAAATGTAAACAACAATTGTTACGAATCCAAAATCAATTCGTACCCCATTGGATCTGTATTGGTGTAAACGTGGTCTTTTATGCCTTTATGGTCTTTTACATTTAAACATCTAATAAAATATACTATCCGTGTTAATTTTTTCAGACTAGAATCCATCCTCTGTTTCTCACTTAATCATCCATTGGACTGAAATGTTCAGGAGTTCTACATTACCCCCGAAACCTGCTTAAAGTCACAGACAGAATACCAAGCGGCAAATTAACATCTTCAACCGAACTGGACTTAAATTGAACAATTGTCGCGTCACTATGCCTTCGGCAATATCAACTGACTATATTGCTGTGCCATCAATGAATGCAAAAAATCGCATTATGTGGTTATACCGAGAGCCCCGACAAAAGGCACAATGTTTAAATCAACTATGGGCCATTCAGTGGGCAAATCAAATGTAAAATATTACTTTTAGTGTATAGACAGAGACTTACGTCTATCCATGAATTTTTGACCTAGTAGACTGAGCCCAGCCATCCAGCAATCGGGAAATATATCACATGTTCGACCAGTATACATATCTTGTTTCATCAAAAAGTGATTTCAAACAAAGTAGTAGTCAGCGATTCAAAAAGGCACGAAAATTCAGCACTGGGTCTTTCCAATCCACAGAAGTTAGATATTTCAATATTTCCATCAAAAAGGAAACAAATACAGGCATGTTAATGTTGCAGGAATTGAGAACTGACATCCACCACAACCAATAGTTGACCTGCCACCGCATATGACCTTATCGCAAAGGGTTTTAACATCAAGTAGCTGTATTTTTTATTTTCAGAAAAATTTACATCTGCAGGTTCGGATTTCACCTCAAATTGTATCAAACTGAAACCATAATCCTGAGAACATTTTAAGAAAGTTTGAGCATTAAATTACAGATATAGCTAAGAAAGTTTGAGTTCATGGTTAGACCAGGGAGGGAGTGCGTGTGCATTGGCCCAGGCTTGCTTTTCTGAGCAATTTGGCAAGCAGTTGTTGTTACTGGATGTTAGGGTTTAAGTAATTAAACTTCCTTATGACAAACATGTTTATAATACAAATGCCAATACCTTTAGATTGTCTTTTGATTGCATAGCTGCTTTAATCTTTAAGGTTACTTGATAGACAGGTTGCCATCCTGGTTCTTGAATTTGTGCCAAAGACATTGGGTTATGTTGGTTGTAATGTACAAAGTCGGTGACTGGAATTCCCTGCCGACTCCAGGCATAGAATGATGAAAATAATTTGTTGTTAAAGGTAGTAACAGCTTCACAAAAACCTGTGCAATTTATTTTCGAGTTGCATCTCCAATTATGCATGGACGTTAGAAACGACATGTTATACACAACTGTAGCATTTACTCTTACTTTGAGTGGTTTAATCAAATTGTTCTCAAGACGAAGAAATTGTTTCGTGATTTTGGTCTGTTGCATGTCCATTTCTGCAGAGAGGCACATGAGCTGGTTGACTGATTTTGCAATAAAAATTATCATCTCTTTTTCGTCATCTCTTGTTTTGCTTTTTTTGAGAACATTGTCAAGGATACTGTAAACCGTATTTCCCTAGAGACAAAAAGACAAAGACAACATTGTTTATGAAACCATGGCAATTTCAGGCAGATCAATAATTTGAAATTGAAGTGCTTACAACATCACAGGGGAGGTAGGTGCTGGTGGTTGGGTACTAAATATATACTAGACATCACAAAACAAAAGTGATGGTTATTCTCACACAACGTACTACAATACATTGTATCTCCAACATTTGCCGAGTGGCTGAGTGCCTAGAGTGCTTGTGCTCAGATGTCTCAGTTCGAATCCGCCTTGCGACGCGTTTGGCACGTACCTGGCAATCATATCCCACGGGTCAACCCGAGCTATGTAAGGGAAATTTGGCACGACGAAACTGTTTGGAAGCCAGTACGATGATACACAACATTGTGTTTGCGATCATGGGTGTCCAGTCTTGTTAAATCAAATATTCGCTCTGTTTCCTTCACTCATATTCTTGAACTGCAAAATAGTTTGCTGTTCAAGTTTGCTGCTGTTTTTGCCACAAATTACATGCATTAATTTTCAGTAAACCAACACGTAGACGCTGCGGATAATGCTCAGATGAGTAGTGTAAATATGCCTGTGTAAGCGTCTAATCACGGTTGCTATGTGGCATGCAATTACTTTCGTCAACTACACAATAACTTATCTAAAGCCAACTAATTTAAAGCAGAATTAAGTTACAAGTCAATTATTATGAAAAATGTGAAACAATACTTTTATAAAAATCCTTACGTTTTCTTTCGTAAACACATTCCTTTCAGCCCTAGTTTTGAGGCCGTTCATTATTCTAGTAATGAAAAGCTTTACCATCCTTATCAGTTTTGTCTTGGTTTCATCAAAAATAGTAATAGTTAATTCCCTCGTGATGTAATCCAATGTTTCCAAAATCCTTAAATTTTCTTCAGTTGAAAGAGAAGATGAAGACAAATATATAAAAAACTTTTCTATCGCGGGTGACAAATGAATCGCTTTTGCTATCTTGGAAAGTTTCACCATTCCAAGCAAAGCTCTTGCAGCTGCTAGGAAATTGCGTTGCTGTATTTTTGAATCAAATTGTTTAGTAAGATCGTTGTAAGAAGACATGACACGATCAGTATCGTTTTGGTTTCTTGTGTTGTTGTTACCTGTTGGTACTTCCATTGTTGTCACATTGAAATGTTGTTGTAGTGATGTTACTTGGATGTCCTTCCATGCTAAAGAAATTCCTCCTTTCGAATCCTTTACTTCTGCAAATATTGACAGCATCTCCTTATTGCTGATATCTCCAGCTGGGAGAAGCATATGATCTGTAAATGGATTTCTGCTCCAGAGAGTGAGATAAACCCGTTCTTTTGTAGCTGAATTAAGATATCCAAATCTTTGATGAACATATCTGTTCTGTTCCGTGAATGAAACCCAGGATAAGGTAGAGATGCTGAACTTGGTATTATATTCAATACCGAATTGTGGTTCAATCTGGAAATTAAATGGATAAGTACTAGTTAGGAGTAGCAAAATGAAGATAAGTGCAATATCTGCAAAGTTTAAATAAATATGATGTTGTAAGTTGCATTTTCGACAGGTGGAGGTATATTGTACTGCGCCTTACTTCTAGCAATAGGAGTCCCAAGTTAATGTATGCAACGCAGTCTGATTAAGTAAGCCCTTTATTCAACAAATACGAAGTCTTTGCTAGTAATCTAAAGACTTCCAATGGAAGAGTAAAAAGACTTTTCATTCCATCCCGATCGTTCACTCTTGTTATTTATTATCTGTCTCTTGGTGCCGACCAGGTATGCATTTATCACCATTTGCACAAGTTCCATTTAGGAGTTGACAGGGTGGTCTTGTGTAATGAACAAAAGTAAAGTTATAATTGTGAACACTCAGGGTTCGAACCCGAATTTCACCACTACAAATCTAACGTCTTTGCTATTGATGTAAACTGCTCACTAGCATAGATCAAAAGGTTCTTAGCTCACAAACATAACTCTGCTTCTGTATTCAGCTACGTCTTTGGTAACAAGAGAAGTGTAAGGTTTTTGAAAACACTACATGCTATTCTCATTGTACGGTACTGCTGACGCTTTTTACAGTGTCCGTGAAATTCTGTTGTCTTGTATCGCATCACTTAATATTGTTTTATTTCATGTGAAATTACATGACTACGCGCGTCAAATGATAAAAATTGATGGGAGGCATCCAGACAGCCATTCCTCAATCAGGAGTGACACCAACCATAAATGCAAATATAGATGTTGGTTATCTAATGGACTAAAATCATATGATATGGAACAGTATGCTGTGGTGTCAAATGTTATGATCTTGGTTATTGCATTATGTTGCATCATATTCCATTATAACGCTTTCTATAACTGTATCGAGGATGTCTTGATGATTGCGTCACTGCACATTTACTTAGCTGTAAGGTTACTTTGCAAGTGAAGCAAAATAATACCATGAAGTGCTTGATACCATAGAGTTCCTCAATGCATCCCTTTTCATGACTGAGTGCGAGATTTAACTTTTCCAATTCCAAATTCTCAAGTATAATTCGATTTATCTTTGAAAGGTAAAGTACTTGCAATGCCGCTTGACAAAGAAATAAGTAAACAACATTTTGATGTAAATTAATCCCATTTCCGTACTTATATCAGACGTTTAACAAAATCACATTCTCTTTGTGGCTGGCAAATTTAAGCAAATTCATAGCGCATAACAGAGCTCCAGCAGTTATGGGTAACATCTTCGAGAGTATACTGGCTTTCTATTTAATATTAATTGTAGGCAAAATACTCTAAATATTGTAATACGTTACCTGGAGGTATCCATACTTTGGTGGCATGGGAAGAGTGAAAGTGACTGATGCGTCCCCAGATAAATTTTTGCTTCGTGTGTGCAACAGAATTTTGTAAGTTAATCCATCTGATAGATACTTTGTTGGAATTATGAAGTTAACAGGATAATTTTTAAAAGGGTATTTGTTTGTGGTAAGAGCGCCTCTTGCTGGGGTCAAGGACGTTTTTGTGTTCGTCAAATTGATAGCCTGTATCCCTACAAAACATAAAAGAGGAGGAAGATAAAGAAGTATATCGAAAAATAGAGAAACGAGAGTCACCTTTAAGACAGACGGCTGATGGCCAACAGGTCTCAAACTGAAATGCATGTGAGTCATCTAAAAATTCATCGACAGGTTTGGATACGAGCTCCAAATTACTTTTCAAAGTGAGACGTACTAGGATAACACAAGGTTAAACCCGAATTATAGAGTCACAACTGAAAGGTCCGATGGTCAATTCGTAGATACTGCGTTAAAATAAGTGTGAACTGACTTGAGATTTGTCAATGTAGAGGAGAGTGACTGTTAATAATATCCAACCGTTGTTTTCAATTACGACTAAGGAAACAAGCTTTATAGTTCTAAAACTTCATAATAAAGATTCTTCCTGTCCTAAATCACGGTCATTATCAATTGAAAACACTGATATCGAGTACTAAAAATATCAAGTAGTGAAGATATGTTATCGAGTAGAGAGAAATCAGACATGTCAATTGAATCAGTGAATAGGAAGTAAAAAGAGGTATATCAATGAATGGAGGTAACTCATTTGGGATTCAAACCTTAGTAACTATCTTACGATTCGTTGCTAGTAAACTATCAAGACATGAGCACAAGGAGTGCAACCCTTCTACTTCGATACTCGCTACATCTAGCTTCGAGGTTGTCATCTTGAAAGAGCGTTCTTCCGTGGGAGAAGTGTAACTTTGCTATTTCATTTGAGAATAAAGACTATGTAAATTATCATGTATACGAGGATTCAGATACGTTTATAAAGTCAAAGTGGACTAGGATACCCATTTGACAAGTGTAGGGGGGCTCAATGCAGGAAATTAAAGCCCCTCTTTGCGAAAAAGCCCGCGACACACGATGTGCAGATGCTCTATGGAGTTAGCATAAGGTCATTTGCATGAGATTGTAAAATTATGATCATTTATATATTAGTTAACCCAGTTAAAATAGTTATGAAGCGTCAAATTGTTCTTTAGGTATGCAGTACCCTTTATCCTAAGAAATTATTGAAAGAAGGTTTAGGGACAGTCTTCTGAAACATTTCCTAAATAGTGGATGGAATGCAATGCAGTTTCTTCTTTGTGAGTCTGAAGCTATCATCTTCCGGTCATTTGGAGGTTTGGCTTACTCGGTATTGTACTTGCATTCCTTTTGAAGGAATGGACCGTTGACAGCATCTGTAGTACCTAGTCCATATCTCACCTGTCGTTGTTGGTCTGGTAAGATACCTGTATATTTGCTATATTTAACTACAATATTACATTTATGCCACTGTTAAACTTACCGTACACTGTTTGAATGGACCAGACATATATTGTTTCCCCAAATATCAAATCAATGAATCCAACAACCTTCATGTACGGCACGGACCCGTCAGCCTGTTTAATAGAAGGCATCTGTACCTCCGTCTTCAGTACTTCGTAATCAACAACATGAACTGTGATGGCACTGTTACTCTTCCTTAACCCAACACTGTATGTGACTTCGAAACGATATCTACACACCGGGGTAAACATAACATTTCCAGCTCCATTAATAGCGTAAATGGAATGAACAAATACCAAATCCGTTAGTATTATTCACAAAAATGTAGTTTGGTGGCGCGAGGATGAATAATAAAATATGCGACAGGCTATGGCCTCGTAGGTTGGAAACTAACCAATGAATCGTTCTCGTCTTCAAACGGGTGGTGAATTTACAAGATTTATTGTTTATAGTTAGTGATTAGCTGTTAAGTAATTGTATTTGAGAAATACAGAGATAAAGCCAGAAAAAAGGCATGACTTAGAAGATTCACAAAAATTTAGTGCTTCGTGACTTGTATTTGACTAATAAAGTAGAGACTTTATAATGAAGATAACAATCCGTCCACGAATTTTCATGCTACAAGGCCAAAGTCTTGCGATAGAATGGAGAATGGATTGTGTATAGGTCATATACCGTATTTGATCTATTTAATGCCCTCTTCCTTTTTAACGCCCCTTCCTAATTAACGCCTACCACTAAAAACTGAAAAATTAAATTAATGCCCACTTCCTTTTTAACGCCCCCTGTCTATTTAACGCCCTGTACGCACCAAAGGGGGCGTTAATTGGAATTTGTTTTGTTATAAATATGTTTGATAAATTGTTGTTTGGTTGTTTTGAGGTTGTTCTATTTTCTCCGTTGCATAATTTTTCTGAGATTCTTGGAAGAAATTCAGAGGATAAAGTAAACAAATTTGCTTTCGGGAGTTTTGAATTAAGGCCACTTCCTAATTAACGCCCCTTTCTAATTAACGCCCACCCTGAAAGCTGAAAAATTAAATTAACGCCCCGGGCGTTAAATAGATCAAATACGGTAACTAAAGAGGAGGACTGAGACCAAACGAGCATATCGAGAGGACGCTTAGAATAGAGGCCAAGGACAACATAAAGTTAGAATAGATCTACGGAAGGACACACAAAGAAGGAAGAACTAGCGTCAAGAAAATGAACATGTGGACGGAGAAAATATTGGAATGGCTCAGATAACCATGTTACATAAATGTCGAGAAGTTAAAACTGTCAGAGAGATGATTTTTAGTGTATAATTACATTTTTGCGTAACTCCAGCGGCCTCATTTATTCTTCCGCTGCGGAGGTCATATTTTTGCTGGTGTATACTTGTCTGCCTGTTAGCAACATAACTCAAACGTTATGGACAAATTTTAATGAAATTTTTAGCAAATGTTTAAAATAGGTCTCTAAACAATGGCTTAGATTTGGAAGTGATCCCGATCATCGTCTGAATTAAGAATTTCTCAAGGATGCTTCATTTTTGAGCGATAGTACGGTTTAAAATATGCGCAAGTAACTCCACAATAAATAAACTGGGTAATTGGTCCTTGGGTTGCACCTCCACGTGGTAAGGACTGGGAAACGGCCAGTGTCGAAGGCGGATCTCCGATGCTCGCGATTATTTGCATGGGTTCAACCTGGGCAAAGGGTTTCTGCTGGAACTGGTGTCGGCTAACGCAACCCGGGCAATCCTGCTCGTTAGGAAGTGGCAGCTGGGTCTCGCTGAGCCCAGACGCTTTACGCGCTCTGCACTACTTCCACTGGGTACCAAATCTGCCCCGTTAAAGGCTTCCTGACCGATAGCCAAAAGCATGGTCATATCCTGTCTTCGTTAGCGATCGGAGCGATCCTGTCCAGAGTCGGGATGGTCGGCGATGTGGATTCCAGTATCTGGATGGTACTGATCGTCGGCTACACCCCCAAGCCTATGCCCAACTACGGGAACGAGACGAGGAGGAGAGGACCCACGTAAGCGTGGTTGGTGGTGCTGGTGACGCCATCGTAAAACCAACTATTGAAACATATGACATGTACAAATTGAACCTCCCAGCCAATGCTACCGCATCCGAGGCAGCCAATGCGCCGGTGGATGGTTGTGGCAGGTTCCCGGTGAAAAGTGGACGACTGTTACTCATCAAACCTCGCAGTGCACTACGACTTGCCAACTGGAACGTCAGAACAACATCTGGCCGTATGAATATCCTGGCTGATGAACTCTTTATATATAACATCGACATGGCGGTGATAACTGAAGCGAGAATCCCTGGCGTTGGTACGTCAAGTGTTGAGTCTTCCTCGTGTCACCTTGCGTACAAGTGCTTCTACTCCTGTGCCGAGTCCAAAGAAAACCGTGTTGCTTTCATGGTGCGAAAAGAGCATACTGAAGGCGTGGTTGACTTTGGCGGTGTCGGACCGTATTGCAGTGCTGGAAATGAAAGGTGCTGTAAACCTGACCATCACTGGCGTATATGCTCCAACAAACGAGCATAAGGATGATTCGAAGGATTAGTTTTACTCTAGTCTGCAAACTGCTCTGACCTCTGTGCCTAAAGGTAACATGTTACTTGTCGCGGGGGATCTAAATGCAGAATCTGGTTGTGACCGAAATGGCTGAGAATCCTGTCTGGGACCTTTCGGCACTGGTGCAGTGAATGATAACAGCCTCCGCATGTTATCCTTTGCCAGTCAAAATGGGTTACTCTTAGCAAACTCATTGTTCAGGCACAAGCCAATACATAAGACCACGTGGGTCTTCAATTCTGCTAGATGCAGCAAATAAATTGACCATTTCCTCGTATAAAAAAGATTCCGCCCGTCCATATATGACGTTCAGGCCATGCACGGCGCCTGCATTGGTTCTGACCACAGCATGGTGCTTGCTAAGTTACGACTACGGCTACAAAACATCGCCAATACATGGCGTGCCCCGATTGTTCCACTCTGCGTGATCCCCTCGCAGCAAATGCGTTACAGATTGAGTTGTTCAACCACTTCATGTGTACAAAAAGGGTGCTAAAGATGAATGCCAAAACTACCGCAGCAGCAGTCTATTGTCAATAGCTGGTAAACTCCTCACGTCCGTGTTACGATCCAGGATTAGTACGCTGTATGAGGCCAATCTCTGTGAAGCTCAAGGGGGTTTCAGAACAGGACGAGGATGCGTGGACCAAATTTTTTGTCTGCGTCAGGTGTTTGAGCATCGCATTCATAACGTCCAGCCTTTCTGCACCCTGTTTGTTGACTTTGCTGCAGCGTTCGACTCGCTGCACTGGCCCTCTCTGTAGGCAGCCCCCTTGAGCCTTGGTCTGCCAAACAAATTGGTGTCAGTCCTGAAGTCTATGTACCTCGGCAGCAACACAACTGTGCGGGTATACGGTGAAACAAGTCGCCAATTCCCTGTCATCACGGGGGTGAAGCAGGGCTGCGTTGTTTCTCCGTCGCTTTTCAACACCGCGTTAGACTGGGTCCTTGTGAAATCTGTCGTTGGCACACATGGCATCCTCCTCGCTGACGATCTGAGGTTGATAGACCTTAGGTACGCAGATGACCTTGCGTACCTGGGGGAAACTGAATTGGATACCCAGAAGTTCATAACAACCTCCAACGCCAGTCAGCCATGTTGGGTCTGAAAATCAGCTCGAAAAAGACAAAAATTTTTGCCAGCAACCCCATGTCGCTGAGTCTGAACAGAGAGTCTCTCGAGAAAGTGGACGAGTTCGTCTATCTGGGTTCCACCTTCTTCGCCAACTCTGTCTCTTGCTCTGATGAAATTCTTGCCAGAATTGGAAAGGCCAGTGCCAACTTCGGTTGTTTACGAAAACAACTGTTCTCCAGGTCAGATGTTTCTGTCTCTACAAAAGTTAAAGTTTATAACAGCGCCATCATCCCGGTACTGCTGTATGGCGCCGAGACCTGGACCTACTCCGTTCGTGACATGCAGCGCTTGGAGGTGTTTAATATAAAATGCCTAAGGACGATCTGTGGGGTCAGTCTGCGAGATCACATGACTGACACGTCCATCCGACTGCAGTGTTGTGAGCAGGCGTCCATCAACACCATCGTGAGGAGACAGCGGCTCCGGTGGTTTGGTCACATTTCGCGAATGGCATGTGAACAACTACCGGCAAAAATCTTCTTCAGTAAGCGGATGCCTCGTAGCGCGCCAAAACTGTCGTGGTCCCGCCATCTTTTGGACGACCTCAAACTCGGCGGTCTGCTCACCACCAACCGGCAGGACCCCATTGACGTGGCTCGACAGACGGCGGCCAACCGGGCTCAGTGGCGGCGGTTCGTGCGGGATGTGTCAAATGCCAGCCACAACTGCTCCAGTTTACGGCGATAAGTTCAAGTAAGTTCAATTGGTAAGAAACACAGGATAAGGTATTAACAAATCCTTCACGATTCGCGATTGATCCCGATTTTAGAAAAATTTCGGATACTGCTATCCAGAACAAAAAAGGCATGGCATCTTTCAAATTTTGATCGCTGCACGAGAATCATTTAAGATACAGACATGCAATAAAATCGCCTTAAAAATTTGCGACATTGCGCTAAAAACATACCAAAAACCTTTTTTCGTCTGATACTCTTCAGAGTATGAAACGTCCGAAAGGAAAGTATATGTATACATTTTCATGATTTGTACCACAAAAAGATTGCACATGCAATAAACGCCAAACCGAATATTGGCAAGACTCCGAGGAATTAGAAATGTATTTCTCGCGCACAAATTTCCAAAATATGTCAAGTAGCCCAGATAAAACAAATATAGATAATAGTTTTTGATGTAAATCAAGATCGGGGTGAAATATCTGCTTTTCCGAGTGCTTCTAAGTATGCGGCATACATTCTTACCTCCCTCCAGGCTGAAAGTAATTCTTTGCAATCACAATTGTAAATGAAGAAGAATTCTTTAAACCAAAAGACGTGAAATTTCCCCCATTAGCTGCGCATTTCTGCTTGGTGTTAACATCAATACATGACCACAGGTATTTACCAGGTGTACTAGAATTATCGGGGTCTACGGATCCACTTGCATCAAGATGAAGACTTGCTCCTAGTTGTACTTTTCGATCGCCACCTGATACAACTGCCCTGGAAGAGAAAGGAAATCAAACGGCTAAGCGAGTTTTGTTCATTGCGCCAGAAAGATGGCTCAACATATCAGATCTTATATCTGCTTGTCAACTGAGCGAGAAGTGGTTGTGTTTGAAGCTAAGAATTGGCCCACAGCTGTGCGACAATAAGCATTTTAGCATGGTATGAAATGTTGATGCCTTAACAGATGCATGTGCTGCTCCACTGCGTGTCAGGATTAAGAACGTGCGGAGGAAAGTATGAGTAGTTTGTCAGTCCAAAAGAGGAATGTGTATTGTCAGTTACTTAATCAAAGATTACTTAAGGAAATTTTTTTTATGTTGGAAGTGTGGTAATTACCACTCAACCATCAAGGCAATGAACTTTCGCGAAAGAACGTGTGTTGGGTGTGAAGATGAAAGCGAGGATGAAGAGTCCGAAGAAGAGGAAGATGAAGAAATTATATTATTTTGAACAAATGTCGTGTCGAAGAATCGTAAAAGATCATATGGAAGTAGAATTCATTGGTGACAAGAACGTGGAGATAATTGGAGACAATGAAACCTTTGAAGTCATTGACTACTTACTGATATGTACATGTGCTAATCGACATAGTATTCTGAAGTAGTCTGAGGAGAATCTGATGTGAGCACATGGGGGTACCTCTAGCTGACAAGTGCTAACACGGGGGTAAGGGGTTTCAAAAGTCCCCAAAAGTTACTGACATAATTAATATGTGAATGTTCCCTTAAGAGAGACAGCTGCCACGCGGCTTTGAACAAGTGTCGTGTCGAGGATACCCTTAAGACGGCATTCAATCAGGCAAAGTGATATGCAGTATGTGTACATGAAGACACTGCATGTGTAAAGAAGGAATGCCAGGGCGGAAAGGAATAAAACAAAACTATTGTTTGCTACAAATTTAGGATAAAGGTTGACTTGAAAAAGATCTAGAATGTTATCTTTCCCAGTTATCCTCAAACGAAGAACAATGTACCGAAAATTAAGCCACTTTATGGACTGTTAAGGGGTTTTGTTCCACTTTGAAGCTTTTTGAACTGAGATATTAAGCCAATTTCATTCCATGTGAGTCATCAGAAAGTCTCACAATAATACTTAACATAGATTGCTGAAAAATATTGGTTTCCTTAATAATCTTTGATAACCGTTAAGATTGTTATTCACGATGTAATAGCAAGCATTATTCTGATCTTGAATTTTGAACTGTACGACCATGGAAACACTTAAGTAATACATATAGCAGCAGTGACAAAGCGTCAGGGTATTCGAGGTATTCATTACATACCCAGAGAGTTTCAAAGAAAAATTAAAGCTCTATGCAAACGTTCAGTAAGTGAAACATTCGCAAGTGATCAAAATAATGTCTAATTTTGTTGTTTTTTGTAAAACTGGTAAATGTTACAAGTTAAAATAACTCTAGTTGATGTTGCGAGGTCTTGAGATGCAGGAAGATCTGAGAAGTTTATACTGAGGGTCGAATTTCTTCATTTCAAACAGAGATGGGCACAAGAGTGGGCAGCGAATACCCTCCACGTTGCTTTCAGCAAACAAAATGCTTTATTTTCATGAAGAAATTTCTCTTCCATTGCCGAAAACAATAAACGTTAAGAAGTATGCAATATTGAGCCAAATAGGAATAATGACAGAGGTCGCAAAGAAATGGATTCTTTCACAGAGCATTAAACAGCATAATATGAAATTTTATAAAAATGTAAAAAAAGAGAATTGATTTCTTTGCAACCTTTATCATAGTTCTTATTTTAACTATCATCTTGTAACCCTCGTCGCTAAGGCGTACAGAATTTGGCAATGGAACGAATCCAAATGTACTCGATCAAGCCCAGGTTTACCCAACCACACCTTATATAAGGATACTTAGTTAAAGAACACACGCCATACCACTTTGCAAGAACATATAACATCATGAAATAAAGATCATTTGTTACCTTAACTT
This sequence comes from Chironex yamaguchii, assembly GCA_024741275.1. NCBI lineage: Eukaryota > Metazoa > Cnidaria > Cubozoa > Chirodropida > Chirodropidae > Chironex > Chironex yamaguchii. The sequence continues at coordinate 20,695 of JANTCA010006174.1, forward strand.
TGCAAACGTAACGTTGATAGTACTGGTTGCAAAGGTTCTAATTGTCATATTCGCTTGATTTCTGTAGCTAACATTGACAGAAATTAGAAACTTCTTTTCGGCGTTTAAAAAGCCAGGATTGATCACAAAGATCCGTTCAGCATCCCGACGTCCATCAATGGGTAGGACCCTCTTTGATTCTATCTCCACTGCTCTCCATTTATACGTCACTGAAGTATATATTGTAGAGCATTGCAGCTGTTGTACTCTTGCTTCTAATGTTAATTTATCTTCAGTTGTGATAGATTGACTAATCTCTGGAATGATCATAATGTCTTGGTGTGAAAGACGTTTCTTTATATGAATCTTTTTGCCAAACACATCTAAAGTTGTGACGTTGAGTATGTTCCCACTAGAGGGAAAATCAGTTGTGTCCACTCTGAGAAGAGGAATGGCTGTCCAGACCTCGTGTGGACTCCACTCCATCGTCATATTTTGTCGTGAATTCTTCGAACTCATATATGACCAGCTGTAATTAAGGAATGGGGAAAATCCACTGTCCATTGGGTTATTTATGACAACCTTCAACGATTTTGATGAACAGCTTTTCCAAAGAAGGACATCCAGCATCTTCTGTTCTACAGGGATGCTGACATTCCCTGATAAGGCTAAAGTATTACGGAAAGAAAGGGCAGGGTGAATGCCAATAGACATTTTCGATTCAAATCTGGAGGTTTTACCCGGGTAAATGATTATCATATTTGACCTTCGTATGTCACATATTGAACCGACGGCAAGCTTTTCTACAAAAGAACAAAAGTTAATGTTAGCACGAGCATCTAGAGGGTTTCATAATAAGATGTTTATATCATGCTGCTGTATCTAGCATTTTTCTATTGCAAAAGTAACAAATATTTCAATTAACATTTAAAAATTTCCTCTATCAGTAAACAACTGCCAATGGCTTCTTACAAAAATTTGTATCGGTAACTTCTAATTTTCAAAAGTGGGGTACAGTGGGGCTGGAACATAGCATATCAATGTTTATTTCAATGTTCCGTGCAAGCGGTGAATGACAACAAAATCTGCATCGAGTGGGAGATGTCAGGGATAGAATTCATAACTATAAATCTCACCTGCTTAGCTCAGCAGCGAAAGCATCAGATTTGCAATCGAGATACTCGGGTTTGACGCCCCAGTGGTTGTAATCATACCTTTAGAATCAAGAGGGGAAACCCGACAGTGGGTAACGGGGAAATATACACAATAAACTCGCCATGAGATAGCTATTTGATATTTGTAGCTTGCTGCTCTTGCAAACTTAAGTTTGACATAATAGTCAGACATTACTTTAGTTAGGTGACATGTTATTATAATTATGCAAGTCCACGTTATCACTTTATGCAATGAAATACATACTAATGTGGGACAATTACGAGCCAGTATTTAAGTGTTTAGTCTCTCAAAATTTGTAGCACAATAAAAATTCTTGTAACTTCATACAAGACTAAAAATGTTGTATCAATAACCCAGAGGTCCACTTCTACTCACCGCTAAATCGAGCATTTAGGAAATCCGTGCATATGCCATTCCTTTGCGTAGTAAGATTTAATTTGACATGAGCCAGCACAGTGATGTAACTGGTCGGTCGATTCCATTGCGCGATAAATAAAGGATTGTCGGACACCTAAGAGAAAAGGGGAAAATGCCATAGTAGATTTAAATGGGAATGGTCGACTCGCTTTGTACCCCCCTTCCCTTCCTGGACTACTACTACTGTACTTCTACTATTAGGCGGTGGCGCGAGGTACACGGTTAGGTATCCGGCTAGATATGCAATCAGGTATGGAGTTTTGGATTATTGCATCGAATATTCAACCATGTTACAAAGTGAAAATATTGATTTGGATATTCAACCACTAGATAACAATGTTTAATGGAATACAGAGTGAAATCAAACCGATTTGATTACTCCGAATATCTAATGCATTTTCCGAGTCGCAATTCACGCAGGATTTTCAAAAACTATAGACGGCATGACGACGAGGAAACTTGTTCCTGTGATAGCAGAAGCTTGTGTACACCCCTTTCTAATTTTTTTGGACAGATATCCAGGTAACATTCAGGATTTGTGGGGGTTGTTGTCTATTTAAGGAGGCATTTTGGACATGACAAAGGTACTTAAAGAAAAACATTACCTGACATAGGTATTCATGCAACATTCTGATGGTTTTGATCGAAGATTTTTATTCTTTCAGGATTTTCCGTCGCATTTAAAGCCTACCTAGTTCTCTTCACAGTTTGACAAAACACTTTTACAATGTATTAGGTATTCTTGAGTTCCTGTTAGATATTATAGCCTAGTTCTTGAATATTTAAAACAACATTTTTGCTTTGTTACACGGTTAGATATTTGATTCGATAGTTCGATAATTGAATACTTAACTGGATATTCATCTCTATCCATATCTTGGCCTTACTCCTATTACTGCCATTAGTACTTCTCTTCCTCCTCCTTCTTCTCTTTCTCCTCTTCTTTCTCCTCCTTCTCCTCCTCCTCCTTCTCCTCCTCCTCCTTCTCCTCCTCCTCCTTCTCCTCCTCCTCTCTCTCCTTCTCCCCCTCCTCCTCCTAATTCTAAATTAATTAAAGAGCTAGAAAATCAATATGATCAAGTCAAATCAAATTACTAATCAGTACGCACGGGACCTTTCGTAAAACGTGAACTGATTTTATCCTTGTGTTAAAGAATTTAGGGTACGGCAACAACGCAAAGAACTACATCACTCACTTATGAACATTGCTATAAATACTAGGTAATCATTTACTCAAATCGAATCTGATCTGGTAAAGCAATAAGGAAGTGAAGCCCAGTATTGGATGCAAGTGCTTTGGAAAATAGTTAGCATTTCAAAATTTCTTAGTCTTTGTTGCCTTGCATTTTGTGGCAAGAATGAAGTGACAGGGTCATCAAGCAATGGCAATTTCTTTGAAATGATATCTTGTTAAACATATCCGTAAACATGCCAACAAGGGACGTAGAAACACTTCTTATCAGTCTCAACTATTTAAAGAGGCGATTGAACTTATGGTTCCAAAGATATTTGCTAATGTTGATGAAATCAAACTGGCAAAGTATATCAAAGTATCTGCAGACTCCACATTGAATCTATAGAACGTGGACCATCTGACAGTTATTATCAGCTATGCTGTACAAAAGGGCCCAGTTAAACGATTCATAGAGTTACACTGAATTGAAAATCGCCAAAATTACTCCTCGTTTTGCGGAGCATAGAAAATCGCATAAAAATTCAAGATTGTCGAGATTGGCATACGAAAATACAGCAAACATGGGTTGGGAAGTATAATGGTGTCCACGTTATCCTTCCTGAGGAGTATAGTGTTGCTCATTATGTATCATGCAAAGTGCATTGCTTTAATTTACTTCGAAAAATGTGCAGCAGAAACATGTCCAGTTGCAGCCAGATTTGTGATCTTCTGAAAAGCTTCATTACCTGGTTAACTGCAATCAACCCATAATTGGCAGGAACATAAAAAACCCCTAATAGATTCACCTATTTACAAAGCCTTGTCTGGCACAAGATAGTCAGGCTGCTATTACTCTGTATGAGTTATGTGAACAGAGGGCACAAAACATCTTTGAAACGTTCTCGAGATGGAAGTGCTGTTTCCACTCTTTTACGAGACGTTTTATAGTTGAGATTATTCTACTAGTCATTGGCAAGTTATCCAAACGACAATTAACAAGAACATTTGGAACAAGTTTGGTTTTCTTTCCAACTTAAGAGAGCGTAGCCAACGTGAACGTGTCAAAACTGTTACTGGATAAGACGAGAATGGATCACAATGTCCATGTGGACGTACAAGCATAAAACTAAAGATGCTGTTTATTCTACGTCAGCTCAAGTGTATTCACAACTATCCGGTGAGAGAAAGAAGACTCATGTAAAGTCACTGACCTTTAATGACTTGATTTATGTCTTTGCCATAAAAAAGCTTCGAATACAGTACATACATTGTTATGATAGAGTGAATAAAAGGAGAACTCATTTTTTTCTGGCATTTTTATTATAATTTTATGGGATAGGGCTCTCAGTGTACATTTTATGAAAAAAGGATGATTAGCAAAATAAACTGAAACAAGAATTTTAAGACATGTAAAAGTTATTTCCCGTAGTCCTCGTTTGCCACACTGTTATGATTTTGATTCTGCACCAAAGTTTCAATCTTTCGAACATAGTTGCAAAACAAGACGGCAATAATACGTGAAATTTCCGTGGATTTTGTGCTGCCTTGTGTGCATGCTGCTACCGTTTTTACTCTAAACACTATGTTGCAAGGAGTAGAGGCATCAATATCATAGTTCATGGAATTTTTGTTTTTTAGTCCTTTTATGACACTTTCTGATGTATGCAATTAATTCTGTCTTGTGCTTGTCAAATTTTCAACTTGAAAATTTAACCTAGTAGTGTGTTGTAATAGATACCACAGCCTGTCCAGCTGCTACTGATTCTACTGATGCTATAATGAGTTGTTTAATGCACTGTTACGATTGCATTAACTTTAGTACTGCCTAATGGTTTCCATTTTGTACTCATTGCACTGTACCTGAAATTGTAAACTTGGATTGCAAAAACACAAGAGGAAAGTGTATGTTTTCTCCCCAAGTTCGCAATTAATCCTACAGTGAAATATACCTTACGTATACTTTTTATACTATTGTAAATTGGACATGACACTGCCATATACAACAATTACAGTCAGAGAAGGGAAATTCTACTTTGTAAGGTTTACAGACTACTGAGCAATTTACCAAAAGTAACTGATGAACCTTGTCATTGCAAGTGAAATTTCATCTCTGTGTGCATTGTTTGTTAAAAAATTTAAAATGTCTAAGGTAAAAACAAACAGTATGTTAAGGCACGGAGTGAAGCACCATCAATTATTATCACAAAAATTAGCTTACTTCATAACTTCATGGATGTCATCCTTGTGTAAAAATACATAATAAGCACATAGTAGAAAGGAAAGATTTCAAAAATTTCAAAGCTACAATCAATATTACATCCCTCCTTTAATGTAAATTGTATTTCATAAAAGTCCTGCAATGCAAGGTTGGATTGTTGTACACTGTGATTAACATACTCTGTTGATGACCACACTAAAAGGTCACAATTCATGGACCCAGTGAGGAAAATCTTATTTGTATATGGTGGTAGTACCTAAAGACTATGGCATCATATAAGTTTAGGTATAGCTTTCCATCCGTATGTTTGTTGATGAAGAACTTTGATCCAATAAGACTTTACAGTTTCTGAGATCTTGCAGATTAAGGGCATTTGACCTCCAAGATTTTGTTTTCATTCACTTTGCCATCTGGAGATCTGTCAAACATACCACCTTCATGCAGGAATACATCCGACTGCTGATCACTGAACCCGGTTAATAACTCGTATTCTTCAATAGCCACTTTCTCATGCATTTGTCCCAATTCAAATGGTTTTTATGCCAGATAAGTCGTATTCTCCTCGTAGTGTTTTTAAAAGGGAATTGAATGGTTGTCTTTTTTGCTGAACACACCTTGATTACTTGTCCAATGTTACTGGCAGTTAGTCTTCCATGACGGTATAGACCCCACATTGGTTTATAGGACTGTTCTCTAGTCATTTCTTCCGCAAAGTGTATTTGATCTATAGTAAGCTTTATCTCTTCAATAATAAATTCGACTTTGAAATTAGTTTTTACAAATTCTGGACTTGAGATTATTTCTTCAACAGTCTTGCAAAGCAATGATGGCAGTGTCACTTCCGGTGCTTAAAACAAAGTCATCCCACACATTTTTATGTTTTTAAGTTAGTTCATTATTTTGGTAATTCCTATCATGGGCGCCAACAGGAACTTTCAGTGCTTGAAATATTTTCGGGGGTGGGAATAACTCCTTTACCTCCTGCACCCTTGTTGGGCCTTCCTTCTGTATCAATTTTCAAGTAGTATCTGCACAGGATACATTTAACCGAAACTGCTGCCATGTGGTGACATCTAACCTGTCCACGTGGGCAAGCACAGATCACTATGTTGTAGCCTTCTCAGAAAAGAAAAAACCAGATTTCCTGTGAAATAAGGCTGTAAAAGTAATCACTGTCAATCCTGGTATTAAAAAAGGTTAAAGTATACCATGAACTCGTTTCTAAAACAAGTCATATTGTCCATGTTCTAATACTGTTCTAAATTAGACAGCCATGAATTTGGGAGAAACATTTGAACAATTTTAAAGCAGAGCCAGGTAGATGCCATTCCTAGGACTTGAAATTTTTAGCGTCGATCCTAGACAACAGCAAAGAATTTCTCAACACACTCAAAACTAGCAGTTTGTAACCGCCTAATAGAATGTAGGTGCATATATGTTTGTTACATTTTATTGAAACTAATTCAACTAATGTAACAACTTTGTCTGACACAACAGAAGGTCTTCAAGCTGTAAGGACATGTTAACTCAAAAACATTTTCCTCACCTCAACTTAGTATGTTCTCTTCTTCATACTGGCTTTGACCACTGCATTTATGATTCCAAATGTGCTAGCAGAGGAGACACTTTCAATCTTTCTGATTTTAAATAATTTTTTCCACACTGTATCAGTTTCTCCTTGCCATGGAAGTAAGAAGCTATTGCAACCAGTAACACTGCCATTACTGCAAATTCTGTTTTGAACCACTTAGCAACAAGATGAGTGTCGTCAAGTATTTACGATGTCACACTGTCCTTCCGCATTACCCAGTTTCATTACCCAGCCAGTATGCAGAAGAAGGAAGTGAATATCAAGTCCAGATCAATTTGTAACGAAATTACGTCATCATATTTACACATATTTACTAATCATAAAAGGGGATAGTTGTAGGGGATAAAACTAAGCTGGTTTAGAGGCTGAGGTGTAGCGATGTAGTGATTGGCTGTCTTTGTAGTGTCAGAAAGGCTCTGGGAGGCTCTAAAGTGATTCGTCAGTTGTTTGAACATTACTTATATTGGGCATCGATGCAGTCCAAGCTGCAATATTGTCCCTTAAATTCTGGAGGTCATTCAAAGCGCTTTTTTTTGCTTTTTGATGTTGCAATTTGATATTTTTTTTAACAAGAGAATGACACAGCAAGCCTGTCACTTACGTCATAGGGAGCTGATGCACAAATTTTTAGAATACATCTACATTTATAATTAGAACATATAAATTTTTGCTCAGCACATAATTTTTTTTTCGACAGCATCTATTTTTAAGAAACAGGCTACATGTTTGGAAAATGGCACATCATTTTGAAAAAAACAGGCCAAACATTTGGAAAACGGCATATGTTTTAAAACGTAGGTCACATATATGTTAAACAGGCCATATAAATGGAAAATGAAATATTTGTTAAAAAACGGGCCAAATATTTATGGAAATGGCATATAGTTTAGAAAAACAGGCCATATAAATGGAAAATAGAAAATAAATTTTTAAACCAAATATTGTGTGCATCGGCATGCCATACCAGTGTGATAAGACTACTACACTAACGTCTTGGCACTTCACGTAAGCCAAACGTGAACGGGATCAAAAATGGTATAAAAAAAAGACAACATAAGACAGTGCTACTTCAACCTGAATTTTCAATCTGAGATCTATCTATTGAAAGGCTTCACACCATCTAATACTGAATATGTAAGATGGCAATGGTATACTTGTTGATGAGAGATGAGCTCCTCCCAAAACATTCTGGTAGTACATTATCAAAAGCTTTTGAGTGCATTTGTGATGGAAAATGCATTGTCAGAAGCAACTATTATACAGTTACAATGAACGATGCCATTTTCAAGCCATTTTATACTTTTCCTGCATTGACGTTCTGCCAAATTTTGTTCTTTATTGTTCATTTTCCTTTTCTTCTTCCATGTTGTCGTCCTCTGCGTGAAGCAATAGCTCATTAATGAGTATGTGTTACAATGTTCTCTTATCATTAATACCAAAGAGCTTTTTCTTGAAGTTTGAAGAGAGTTACACCTAAGAAATTCCATTTGTGCAAGTCATTTTTGTGCTCTCTGTCCACTCCTGTAGACGTACTGCATATAACATGATCTGGTTGGACGAGTTTAAGAGTCTAGACAGGAAAAACTAGCCGTATGAGCATACATGTATATAGTGTACGCAGGCCTAACCCTGCGCAAAACCCGGGAGCTTCAGAAATGTGGTATGGAGTCATCAGCTGCACCCTGATTTCCCCAAGAAATATTCATCGAATGAAATACGTCAAAAAATATGCTCAGCTCACATTTATTTGCAGGGTGTTTTTTTTTTACTTTGGCAGCTGGCAAAATGTCAAACCGTGTAACATTTTCGCACAAACTTTTCCTATGTCAACTCACGACTCGCACAGACGTTCGAAATGACGTCATACTGGTTCCATTTATTAATACACTAGATCTCGTTCCAAATAAGACGGTGGATTCCATCCATATGCATTCAATACCTCTTGTTATAAAAGAAAATCACGAGAATTATTTTGTTATTTTGGATCAATCAGCGTGAAAAATGCTATTTTAGCTTGGAATCGGCATCCATGTCATACTAATCCCTGTGCCAAGGCCACGGAACTCACGAAGCTCGCAAGCGAATCTTTGTCGTATGAAAACCAATAGCAGATTCGGAAAGAACGCCCCAAGATTGATCATGTCGAGTGGGTGTTAGAATTTTGGGAAAATAAATCGGGAAAAAAGTTTAAAATGTTCCTAGCGGCTGCGATTCGCTATGGAAGGGGCCAGAGCAGATTATAATCCGTATAGCAGTTTTCGAGAAAATTTGGAATTATACACCGACATTTATACACAAACACACACATATATATGTATGTATGTATATATATATACCTTTATATACCTTTATATATATATATATTACATATATATACCTTTATATACTTTCATATATATATCCTTTATATACTTTTATATATATATACC
>JANTCA010006185.1:0-29663 GCA_024741275.1 Chironex yamaguchii
GACACTGATGAAGGCTTAAGCCGAAACACAGAAAAATTAATGAATTTCCCCTTACCCACCGCTTGGTTTCGTCTCGTAATACCAAGGACTTTGAATGTCCTTCACCAAACCTTTGTGCCGCGATGGCACAAATCAGTATTATCTTGTTTAACGACATAACAGTAATCAACTTCAACTGAATTAGGCATATGAACAAGATATAACGCATCGAGCTAATTGTTGACTGCTCAGTGATTATTGCTCAATACACATCGTGTATGATGATCAAGAATGATTTTATCGTTTTTATCTCCCAATAAAACGATAAATCACTGCTCACGCTTGCACAATATATTGCCAAGTACAACACTATCATCGAGAGTCGATAACATTGATAAACACATTGGTAATAAACGTAAATTAGAGCCTACCTCAGCCAACTTTTGCAAGATGTTGTCAACTGCACTATTCGTGTAGCTTACAACAAGTACACTCTTATCAAGACATACTAATGCTTGTACTAAATGAGTAACCGTGGTTGTTTTCCCAGTTCCGGGCATACCAAGAATCATGACGTAATCTAATGCAGATAAGGCGTGCTCGACGGCTCTTCTTTGATCCAAATTTAATAAGGACAAAATTTTCTGTACTTGGATTGCCTTATCACAACTCACAGAGAATCGTTTGTCAACTTGATATGACAGAGGACCCAATTTCCTAGAAGGAATCGATTTGTATACAAAATAGGACAAAACAGGGACGAGTTATCATGGAAAATTGACTTATATACAGCACTTAAGGTTCAAGAAAACATGAGGGAAGATGATGAACACGATTCAAAATTTCTGACGAACACACGTACCCATCTAGTACGGAGACACATCAAAGACAGAGGTAACGTTATTGACAAAAAGGGGAAAAATAGAAAAAATTCACTAGGTAAAATAAATTATTACACGTTTGGAACAAAAGTAATTGCAAAAAGTTGTTTTAATCAGCACATTGTGGGAAATGGAATACAGATAGTATCTATGCATAGAAAACGTTTAAAACAGGTTAATCACAATATTCGTTTAGTATTTAAATTTTCAGAGCTTACTGTTTGAAATGGACTGAATGTAAAGCCGTGATCAGACATCAAGGAGTAATTCACACGCTATGGTTTGTACTAATTAATTAAATTCTGTCCGAAGGTATCACATATAAGTTAGTAAGCTAGAATTGTGTAAAATAAAAGTTGTTACGCTAACAAAATACGTGACTGCCTTACGTCTTTACACACTAAAAATCATACTAAAACGAAATCTTCTACCAACAGACTTAATCCTCTACATTCGCCAGCTCCCATAGAAAAAAAAAATTTACCAACACAGCTTAAAATTGTGTTTGGTATTCACGACGTAGTTTCAACTCATAAAGATTTATACCTTGACACTTCAGATAGGCCAGTTATGGTACTGTTTGAAAATGCAGGCGCATCGAGTCCAAGAACTAGTCTTCTAATTCTTCTATCATTATCTGACGATGACGAAAACAGTGTTGCTAAACTTGACATGGAAAACAGGGAGCTGATGTATGCGCTGTCGTAATCAAGTCGAAAAGTGACGTCACACGAACTAAAATGAAAGTAAAATAATACAAAAAAGTACATGAAGGAAAACGTGCATGCATCATAAACAAGATTGTATAGTTGACTTTGAAACGAATCTTGAAACGTTTTCATCTTGATGTTTCGCTAATTCATAAAATAAAGGCGAAAAACCGATACCTGGCAAATGCAATTTTCCTATGGAATTCAATGGCAACGTCATCTTCATCTATTTCTATGACACGTCCTACAAAATAGAATTTAAAAAAAGATTACACTTAAGAAATTTATATTTCTAATTACAATGATTGCAAGATATAAAAACACATTGAGTTAGTAGTTCAATGTTTCTGACTGACTGAATTAAATCTCTGCTTTATTGTCGACCAACCAAACTCTTATCAAAGTAGTATTAAATATAAACAAGAGAAGACAGGCATAGATACACATTACAAATTTCGAACGAAACTTACCATAACCAAGAACAAAGGTTCTACTTCTCTCCTGACTGAGGGTGACTGTATCTCCTACACCAAAGGATACTAAATTCATTGGAGTTCCAAAACGTGGGCTCTTTGGGCTTCTTTTAAATCCATAGATAAATTTATCTGAAAATTCCAAGCCTGATCAAGACAGGAATCACACACAAAACGATCTTAAGATAAAGTAAATCTTATTAAATTCATCTTAATTTAAATCTTTCTCCAGGCATTAGTTTATTCAAGATGAGTAAATATAAAGTCGAGTTAAGGGGATTGTAAACGTCGACAAGAAAGATACTGATACTTCTATAAATCTTGGACAACTGCATTGCTCAAAATTCCCTACTAAGAATACCACAAGAAAAGAACTCTACACACTTCTAAAACTAGGAGTTTCTGTTTTATAAATATAGCTGCTTTTATTGCAATAATATTATATATAGAAAATGTCCGCATTCTAGGTATTTCAATCATACGTAGCTGTAAGGAGACCAGATTTGTCCAAAAAACCCCCAGCAGATACTCATATCAAAGCTGAGAACTCTATTCAATCATGAGGAGAGCATAAAAAGCAAAAATTGCTCACTTTCCTCAAAAGGACACGACAAGCCCATCAAGTAAATAATCTTCATTAATAAAAAGCAAAAAATAGCGAAAATCATCACACCTCCACTTTTAGACGCAAGTATCAATCCACTTAATGTTTTCCCTGATTTTTCTCTTGCAACAGCATTTACATGCCATAGATCTTTCTGCTGGGCTGTTAGCACTTCTTCCGATAGCTCTACCATACAAAATCCAAACCACTTAGAAAAATATTCCAACTCTTCCTTTGAAAGATGGCCTGTGAAATCACAAGCAAGCATGTCAGAAAGTTTGGTTGTAATCAATTTTTATCAATGAAAGGACATAAAGGTACTCGTGATTTAATCAATTTTATGATGTTCGATGGCATCAAATTTCCACAGCAGGGAGCAAACTAGAATGGTCTTGGTAACATGCTAATACAAAGAAAGTATGGTGTTCCCTTCCTACCTGAGGCAAACATAGTTCTCTTTATTCAAGTCTCAGCCATTTTTATCTGGGAAAGTATGCATTAATTCTAAAATATTCATGATTCTCAGTAAAGTAGAGGAACACGAGAGAGTTGGTTAAATGTAAATGAATCTATCTATTTCCATCTAATGCAGTGTTTTAAAAGTTTAAAAGTTTATAACGTACCAGTCAATTCATCAAACATATCGCCTATTCCACTAGTCTCTGCACATCCATTTTCCATTGATTTGTGGTACAGCATACATTGTCGCAGCTGAGGACATCTTCCACACTGTCGTTTGTTTTTCAGTAAACCTAGAAAGTTAACTACTGGTTGTAATCGCTAGCTCATCATAACATTTGATAACAGGGTAACCTTTCCAACATATACAGTCAGATAAAACTGCAGACGATAATAGTGTTCCCATGATCAAGCCCAACTTCGCATCCCTGACAGTGTGGATCACAGCAGAACCTAGATTGCTTGTAACCTACAGACTACTGTGAATAAATCAGGGGGAAAAATAAAAATGTCTGATTACTAAGGCTATGTAAGAGAGATAACTTGATCTCAGAAAATTTTTCGGGTCTCGATAAGATCTGTCCAAATCCCTCCCATCCAAGTCTCAACTAAATCACTACTTGTAAATACATTTTAAGGAAAAAATAAAATACATTAGGTAACAATGGTGACCAAATTCAATACAGAGGGAAGATCAAGTGGTAAACATGGTTTTTTCGGAATCTAGTTTCTATGTTTTATTAGTACACTGCTGCTGCCACTTCCATGATGTGATGCTATTTCTTGTGTTTTGACGTTGTTAGTCCTCTATCTGACCAATATTACCTCGAAACATGATCAACGTCACTTTAAAACTTTAGACGCCAGTATTTCCAGCTGCACGGAGAAAAAATTCCAATAATACCTGGGTTTAAGCTAAGGATCTCTGACTTTGAACCTGATGATTTACCAGCAGACCCAGTACTTCCGACATATGATACTTCGCATTACTTCTTTCAATTCATAAAAATTCAGAAACAGATTAGTCAAAAATATCAACGGAACCAGAATTACAAACCATGGAACATAAATGGACCCACGAAATCTATCTAGCTAGGTTATGGCAGTCCACTGCTGGACGAACCTCTCCCCAATTGATCGCCATTCCTGTCTGTTATTGGCCAATCTACCCCAAGTGGTGTGTCGCACATAGCCATCCAAATCATCCCTCCAACGTTTTCTCTGCCTTCCTCTCGAATTTTGGCTATCGGTGGCTGCCACTCAATTAACTTTTTTGTCCATCTTCCATCCTCTCTTCTCATTAGACGATCAGCTCATTTCCATTTCTTCTTCTGATCTCCTCTACCACTCCTCTGACTTTTGTCTTTTCTCTTATTTTCGTGTTTGTTACTTTCTCCAAGAGAGTTATGTTCAGCAAACGTCTTTCCATGGCATGTAGTGTAGACAGTAACTTCATCTCTATTGATTTTGTAAGCACCCAGGTTTCTGAGCCATGGGTTAGTTTGGGGAGAATGCATTGGTTGAAAGTTCTACTCTTCAGACCAACCGTTAGGCCAGAATTTTGAAAAAGTCTTCCAAAAGCCTTCCAGGCTATCTGAGCTCTTAGATGTATTTCTCCTTTAGTGTTGTTGCATAGGTTGATGGTTGTTCTTAAGCATTTGTACCTTTCCACCCTTTCTACAACTTTGGTTCATATTTTTACAACACTGTTGCTCATAATGTTTGTCACGTACTTCGTCTTTCCTTTGTGGATTTTTAGCCCTATAGTTTTGCTTGCTTTATCCAGTTTGTTCAGGACTTGTTCCATGTTTTCTAGAGTAAATATGATAATTACAACATCATCAGCGAACCTAAGCTCTATTAGCTCCTCTCCATCGATAATTATACCATGTCCTTCTAAATCGACATCCCGAAATACATCCTAAAATGCTGCAACAAACAGCTTTGGTGAGAAGAGGATCGTCTTGACGTACTCCTCTGTTAATTTTTATCCCCTTAGATTTATTGCTGTCGATGTAGATTGAAGCCGTTAAGTGTCGCAAACTAGCTGAACAATGTTTTCATTGACTCCCATGTGTCGTAAGGACTGAATGACGCCATTACGCTCGACTGAATCGAAAGCCTTTTCATAGTCAATAAATGTGACACAAATTTGCAACTACTTGGGTGATTGTATGGATGTGGTCAAGTGCAAAGAAGTCTTTCCTAAATTCAGCTTGTTCTCTAGGCTTGTTGTTGTCAAGATCCTTCGTAAGTCTGTTCTGGAGGAGTTTTGTGTTTAGTTTATACATATGTGTAAAGAAAAAGATTGGAAACCATAAAAGGAAGACTTAAATAATGTTGAAACATGACTAACAGGCATAAAATACGTAAGAAAAAATAAACAGTGAGCCCAGTCTACTTAATCTGTTGATCAACGTAATTTGCTACGTTCAGTCAAATGAATTTAATGAACACTTATTTTTAAGACTTATCAAGAAAATTAACGCTGAAACACCTTCCCTTAATTTCAAGCAATAGACTTAACGACATGCTGACTTGGTCGAATTTCGATCCTTTCATACACTACAAATTCAGCATTGTCGTCTCTTACCGTTTTTCTGCAAGGAATCTATGTGATCACTGTCAGAAGAAAAGCTTTAAAGGTGAGTCTATTTTCAAAAACTATTAAATGATATGTGCTTATGATTTGAATACACATTTAAAGATTACCATTATCAAATATTACATTTTCTAACCTGGCATCTGCCTTTTAGTGTTCTGGAATGATAAAGAGTTGGCTAACATGTTTCGTTTTAGAAGAAGTGCTCTTTTTTCTCGAAGAGGAGCAGGTACACATTGCATATGTCCAGTCTTCATGTATAATAGAAGGCCCACATCTATGGGAATATTGTATTTCTCTGCCAATAACAATGTGTACAGAATCACTTGACCTCGGTGTTCCACAGTACCTAGTTAGAAAAATATACACATTTCCAGCTTGTAAGCGCATGAACATCAAAGACAGGCACACTAGACATTACCACGAAAAGTTAAATACTTGAGCAGAGAACGTCTATACCTGCATAAGCTCCTTGGCAAAACTATTCCTGCTCGCATAGCTGGTTATAATGCTAGTGAATAAAACGAAATTGATGGTAATGAAGATCATATTGTTGACTGCGGTATAGTGCTGCTTGAAAGTGGGAATCGTAGTGTAATTGTAGTGTTAATGGTAATGGTGGCGATGGCAGTGGTGTTGGTGATGGTAGTGGTGATGTTGATGGTAGTGGTGATGGTTATGTTAGTAATGATGGTGATTTTAGTAGTGATGGTAGTGGTGATGATGGTAGTGGTGATGGCGATGGCAGTCGTGATGGTAGTGGTGATGGCAGTGGTGATGATGATGGTAGTGGTGATGGCGATGGCAGTGGTGATGGTAGTAGTGATGGCAGTGGTGATGATGATGGTAGTAGTGATGGTTGCGTTAGTAGTGATGGTGATTTTAATAGTGATGGTAGCGGTCATGATGAAAATGGTGAAGACAATTTTAAAAGGACTGCTACTATCACTATCATTATTATCATAATTTTAGTTCGTTGTCATTATATTATCGCTATCATGATTACCAAGAAGAGTACGACAAAGAAGGCAAGGCAAACGAGAAAAAGCGTGAAGGAATATGGTGATGAATACCGGTTCATAGTATTCGCTATTACCATTAGCGTTAAAATTGAGCCATGGTATGATTTCGTGTAAAGAAACAGAACTATACTTTTACTAGTGCAGAACTATTCCCTCAAATTTGACTTCAACAAACTTTGTTCAGTCTTAAGTCAAATGGTTTGCATTAGTTACGTTACAAATGTTAAAGGAAACTAATTATACCTAGCTTGTTAAACATTTTCCCGGTCTTAAGTTCCAATGGAACAAGGTGTTTTTCCACTGCTTTCCCATTCGTTTTATCTTTACGATTTGCACAATTTTTGTGTATAGACACCTCAGTTGTGACATCTACTTTGCCTAAAGAAAATAAAATGATAATACAATATATAGAAAAACAAGAAATATTAAAATAAGATAAATGGCAAATAATTTTTAGGAAGACCTGTGTTACTGATTATTCAGTATAAAGTGGGATAGAAATAATTTGTACAAAGAATGTCAGGGTATATTTCTTCCATGTTATACCTTCTTGTAATATCTGGCACAGATACCCCGGCATTAAGATTGCAGTAAGCCAAGCCGAACAGTGTGAGGTGGCAAAATGCGCAAACAATCGTAAAGAACTACGTGTGCATATCAAAGGTTTGAAATACTGTTCGTTGTTATAAAAGAATACAATAAAATGCAATGAAATGTGAAATGCAATGCTTGCTGTTTTATGATTACTTTAGAGACTTAATAGGTCGTCGGCAAAATACTTATAAATTCCATCATGCAATTACGATGCATTCGTTCGCATGGACTAAAAAAGGTTCCAAAACCGTCACATGGTTGCCATGATCAATGAACAATGGCCTTGACTGGGTATAAGCAGATCTGTCATACAAAATTGTCGACACAACACTCTACGGCAACGTACCTTTCAATCCTAATGCAGGACACCAGATATTCTCTTCTATGTCTTGCACTTTATCTACTCGCAACCAAACATTGGAATTCATTGAAGATTCATGCCCAGTCTTAAATTCAAAATTGGTTTCTGCGTCTGTTGGTAACTTCTTCACAAACCTTTGGCTCCATTCTTCAATCAACGGAAAATATTCGACGATTTTATCTAGTGCAGTGGTCTCTGACATACCGCATGCATACAATCCGTCCAAGCTCTTTTTATCTTTTAGCAATTTTAACGTCTCTGTCCTTAATGACGTCGATGAAAAATCTAAGAAATAAGAGATAACGTGAGTGCCACAAAATGAAAACCCCAAATTCTTGCTGACATCAATGTCATAAATAACAATAGCAATGGCATGCCAAAATTTTAATTTGGAGATGCCTACTTCAAGAGTGGGCTTTGCCGCTGTTTTTAATGGAGGTGAAAAGGTTACTTATGGTACAGCATTCACAAATGAAGTTGAAGGCGTGTTCACTAGATGCCACGATTTCTTTTGGAAGCTCTAAACCAGGTGGAAAAAGGCTTCCAGAAAGTCAAAATGTTTTTAAAACTTCAGCTACATCGGGATAAACTCTCCCTAAAATGGAAAGAGTTCAATTTTAGTCTTTACCCATGCAACACGTTGTAAATACCATGCTGAACTTATCCTAATGATAAGCCCTTCAAAGGCGCACATGTCAAAATGATTGAGTGCCGATAAATTTATTTAGTGAAGAGATATATATGTATGTCATGTAAGTCACATGTCTCAAAACCTTGACCATTACTTCGTTGGCCATACAAATTAGGTTGTTTAAGAAAACGTATTGCAATTTCAAAGTTCAAAAACAATAATCCAAAATACAATACAACAAACCTTTTGTTTCAATTGCCCAATCAAATAAATCATGCAAAAGGGATCCTGTCAACATGGCTTCGTTCTGAAAAGCTGTCTTGAAATATTCTTGCAAAACAGCCTGTCGAGGACAGTTGGTCGAGGTTGCAACTGTGGTAATAGATACCAGATTGTCCGGGTAAAGAGTGATGTAGTCGTCGGAATTATCGTCTATAACACATGACGTGGCATCGCTATTGTCAAGTCCTAAAAGAGTTAAATGGTGACATAGGCTCAGTGAAAAAGTAGAGGAGACAAAAATTGATTCAGAGAAACAAAAATGTGTAAAGTGCACCGCAAAATCACGGTCCTGGATTAGTGAACCTAAATGTACGCGTTTTGTTGGCTGTGGAGAGAAACAGCAAAACAGCACTTGAAACAACGATGGTTAGTGAAATGAAGGAATTGGCATGCCAGTCATAACTCCAAACAGCCAATATTTAAACAATCAAGAAACGACTTCTGTTCTCTTCGGGCACAAAATTTTCAATCAAAACCATACCCTTTCACTTAACATAAACATCGCTTGTAATACTACGGTGTCGTCCTCCCGTTGATACTAATATTACAGCATGAATTCTTTCTTCCTCTTATAACTGAATTTTACATTTTTACACCGTTTCCTACCATATTAAGCGTCGATAGTTTAAACACTTCGCAATGCTATTGATTCGCAATGGACTGTACATAATCACCGTGTACAGTGCATTGCGTAACAAAGTCTGTTGGCCAATAGTGCACGGACGGACCGAAAGGGAAGAAAAGTGACCTCTTGTACTTTATGCAACGCAAGATGGTCAACTCACTGTCGTCTGGTCGCATCTCCGGCCAATAAATTGTCTGCCACCTCTGTTAACAAGGGACAATTGCATTCCAACGTCCAATGCGCTAGAAAACTTCGAACCTTTGATTTAAAGCCCCACACTCAAAATGCAGATATTTGGGCAACTTTTTGTCAACCAATACCAGCTACACAGTTGAATAACTTCAATATGAGCTTAGTTACTACTATGAGAGTGCGACCGTTGCAAGGGTTTCCTTACTCAAACGTCAATTTCATTAAGGTTAAAAATTCATATAGATAGTTTCAAAACAAAGGGTCAAAGCCACTAAAAGCAATGTACAGGCTTAAATCAATAAATGGCACTTCTTGAGATCTGTCACTGTCCTACTGCATGCTAGGGAAAAGAGAAAAGGACCAGTCAGAAGAATGAGAGAAAAACTTCACAAGACAGATCGAAGAGAAGTAGTATGCATTGCAATGATGTGGTTTTTGGTAGATTAAGTAGAAATTTCATTCTTTTACCTCCAGTGGAACACGAAACCCTCTACGTTAAACTGAGTAGTTACTTTCTGTTCCAAGGTACATGAGTATGGGGCAACTTTATAATGAGCATTAAACATAATAAGAACAAATGAGACTAATTCAATTTGTTGGTGCACTGCGAGACATGTAATAACTGCAAATTTCTATCATTAAATATACCAAAAATAAAATATTACAATGACCTTTCACGTAAACAATGTCTCCAGCACTAGTCTCCAACATTTCCCAATCCCCTCTTAAGAAACAAAATTTTTCCATCTTGGTCTCCTCTTCAAAAAGACGCAGAATTTTCTCAGGGAATGTTCTTCCACTGACATCTGTCCAATGACTTCGCTTTACCTCCAAAACAAGCAGAGACCTGAAGGAATCAGCAACATCCTCTAATTGACTTCCATTAGGAATATGATTTAAAACCAATGCAACCTCTTCACATTTCTCTACACATTCACTGCAATTCAAATAAAGAAGAGAGAATGAGGATCAAACAAGAAAACAGAGGCAATAACAAAAAAAGTTATTTTTGAGTGATTTCTGATCAAGTAGTTATAATCAAATTATGGAGGACTTTACTAGAAAGGACACCAAAAATGGAAAGGAAATTAGGATAAAGGATTTGCATTTACAATGGTCACTAACACAATTTCTTAATTATTTTTCACTTAAGAGCTTTCCAAAGCAATTCTATTTCAGAACGATTTGTAATCAGCCATTTTTGATTGAGTCAGATTTAGCAGATTATTCCAACAAATATTTGATGCTTTTTGGTTTTAATTATTACAAAAATTGTTTCATTTAAACTGATCAAAATAAAACTGATTACCTCGATTGATTCTTCTCTGCAATTTCCACATTTGCCAGCAATGAAATATCATCTAAAAAACTGTCATCAAATATGTCATTATCATTCATTGGAGTAGAACTTGTATCAGCCTGAATTGAATTTGCATTCATGGTTCCAAGAATATTCCTTTTCAATTTATGTTTTGGGTTATCATTGTCTTCCACTGGATTCAATTTTGTGAATTTGAAATCATAGGTCCCATTTTGAACACGATAAGCTGCTGTTCCACAAAGGTTCCGTAAATCCTGCTCTATGGCATCTGTTACACATTGCTGGCCAGTAGTTTGAGGAGAAGCAACCTTAAATCCATTTTCCTTATCTCTCTTAATAGATAAATAAAAAGAACATCAAATTTCAGTTGCTTAGTTTATGTGTCAGCACCTTAACTGAGTTATTTGTTTTTCATAGGTCACATACCTGACACTTACGAATAATAGTAGAACGTGTGATTTCCGGACAAACTTAGTTGTGTGTTTGTTAACATTTAAACTTAGTCAGTCTTTGGAATATCTGTGTAATGGACAGTCGTGATCATGTCTTACCTTTAGCTAACTGTTCTTGTCATATTTCATGTCATCTTTGTCACCTACCTGCATTCAGTGAGTTTGTTCCTTTTATTGTTATATACTATCTAATGTTGAAAATTAATGTCAATTGCCGGGGTTGACATATGGACACATATACATGAAGACAAGAACAAATAGAGGACTGTTTACACATGCAAAGATCCCCATCACATAATCTTTGTCTGAATAATTTGGGATGCTGTAATGAGCTGTTGAAAACTGTAAGTCAAAGAGAAATAAACTTAACTGTTTGCATGACGATTTAGAAACTTTCAACTGTCACTAATTGTTCAATGTAAAATTGGTTGCAGGATAGTTTCTAAACAAAGATACAAAAAGCTAACAGGGTATGTTGAAATCTGTTGTTAACACCAATACTGAGGTTATTAGTTCAAGTGAGATGTAAAGTATATCTATAAGGTTAAGCAAACTGAGAAACTGTACATTGTGATAAACCCTGGAAATTAATTTCATGAATGACTTAACTATTCCCTTGTTAGGTGTAACAATCTTTCAAGGAGATCAAAATCCAAATTTGTAGTAATCAGTATCTTGATTTGTTCTAGCATACTATACCTACAATACAGACTGCTTGCTTAAATTTAAAGACAGCATTGTCAAAAGCTTCAGATACAAGATACAAAAGATATTTGATTTGCCAAATTGATTCAATTCTGTAGTACCAAATAGGGAGTTCTTCTAACAGTAGCAAATTAAGTGTCAACCTATTCAACAAAATCTCCCAAAATCATTAAAGTTACATACCACCGCATCCTCCAAGCACAGTCTCTTAACTGGAGATAAATGAGTGTTCCTGAGTCGTTTTCTTCTTAACTGGTTTTTCTTGTTAGGGCTTATACTGTTTTTGCCCTTGTTAGCAAATTTTGCTAGATTAGCTGAAATGTCAGTATCCTCTGCTATGTGTTTATCACTAGTGTGTAGCCTCTGTGGCAGTTTCAAATAGTTACGTTTTCCTTCAGTTAATAATTTGCTTCTACAAACTGAGTCAGCTTTGATTCCTAATATGTCCTTCTGGTCTCCAAGTTTCTTGACATTTTTCTAACATTAAGAATATAATGAAGAGACAAATTTTTCCAGTGCAAGCAGGTGGAGGAGCCAGTTTAGATGCTGACCACCCCACAATTAAATATAAAACTGTTCATCATAAAACTTTTAAATAAAATAACCTTTGTTCAACAATGCACGTATTACAAATTCTACATCAAAACTTAATTCGCTTCATGCAACGTCCTACGAAAAATAACAAATCTTCTTACAATAAAAAATAACTTGATACATAGGTACTTACAAAATATTATCATAATTATCAACTTGTATGTTGCTTATTATTTTTTTTCCATGCTTTTATGTGTGCTTTTATAAAGCACTACTTGTCAATTCCAGAAGTCTGACTCATCTTGTATGAGATACGAGTGATATACCACATATGCATTAACAAATACTGTGGGGAAAGTTGAGAAATCAAATCGTGTTTTTATCAACTGTATATTAGAAACAGGACATCACTGTATGTTTGTAAGTGGAGCTCAGTATACAAATTTCACTAACTAAAAGTAAGCTCAGCTAATTGCCACTATGGGTGGGATTCTTGTTAGCTTCCTCTCAATAAGAAAATATTGCGTTATAAGAAAAGAGAAACCAATGTTGACATGACATATAACTCCTCCATTCACTAATAATCACAATCTGTACACATGACAGACATCTCCATGGAGCAAAGTTTACCAGGAATCAAATATATCAAAATTAGACTATGCTTACCTTCAGTAATGATAATCTGCAATTTTGTTTTTCAGGCTCTAAAACAAGTGGAGTTTGTAGCAAGTCTTATAACTTACTTGAAGACAGACACTATGACTAACGGCACATCAAAATAACTTAAAACAGACACATTATTGACTTTACATACAAAACAAAGGCAAAATAAACAAGATTTTTCACTTTCTCGCATAAGCTCTCTTCCAAGTATATGCAAATGATTTCTGCCAATATCTCAAATATCTAAAGCATTCTTCTTTTAGCAGACCCTCATGTAATACAGTATACCCCACTTATAACATATTTTATGAGACTGGCTAATTTAATACAATATATCTGAATTATGTTGTAACTGGGGTAAACAGATTTAAACTAGAATACTAAGGTATGGAATGATATATGCCTTTGAACTGTCCCTGCCACTTTTTGAGACTGAAAAACTTGAAATAAAGACTCAGAATACTTTCTTCTAGGAAAAAGTGGAAAACCTTACAAAATTAAAACAACATTTATAAATGCAATACTTATTATGGCAATGTTCATTGATTCATGTGACAGACCCACAAAAAGGAAGAAAAAAACCCGCACAAAGTATATTATAACCAAGGAAATTTATCCTGAGGGATCCAAAAAAGAGTCTACACATAGTAACAGAAAGTATGTAATAACTGGGTATACTATAGCCAAGGAATTTTCATGAGGGTGTGTAATGTTTTTCTGAGATCAGGCACCTCAGAATGTTTTATTGGAAAGTACATTATAAAAGAGTACATTATTATGAGAATATATTGTATTTTACACTTTCATTCAGAGAGGGTCAATATCACAATGACCAGTCTCAAAATGTCAAATGGTAATAAACTTGAGGTTTATCTAAGCCATTTAAACTTGAAACAAATTTATGTTTGGCCAACAGAGCTTCAAATTGTCTTATAATTATATGCACAAGAGGAATGTGCTTTGTGCCTACAAACGTAAACACCAATCGACAGACACCCAAGAACAGGGGTAGATGACCATAGATGAATGACTACTAGCCAGGGGTGGCACTGAGGGGTATTCAAGGTATTCACTGAATACCTATTTTTTTTCAAAGATGTCCTTATATTTTTTTAGCTCCAAAATTTCTTTCCTGTAAGGAACTCTTGCACAATAGACATGGATCTTCATTAAAGAACCCTTTCAGGATGTCAGAAATGACATGCCTAGGGTACTTCCTTTCTTGAGGATGATAATCCGTTCAGGAATTATTATTCACTAAACTGAGTAGCTGTTTTGTTTGGTGGATCGGGTTTTCGGAAACAAGTGTCATTGGGATGTTTCATAATTATTTCTTTTTCGATCTCAACAAAGAAATCAACTCAATCACCAACAGTTTCATATCTTAAACCAAATTTTTCCGATGTTGTGATAGTCATTAGTGTCTACTACTTGTTGGCTACGAAGGGGTCCATGATTATCCAACTCTGTAACATTATGAATAAAAAATAGTTAAAACTCTACTTGATTCACGTCGTAAAACTTTGAAAATAAGCCAAAAATGTGGTGTCGAGCTTCAAAATGCAGATAGGAATGTTTTTTTGAGGCAATGAGATCCTTCTTAGAAGCCGACTTAATCAATCAGAATCCTCAATACCCTGCCATTTCGGTGGCTTACAGGAGGTCTCCGTGAGTTTTATTGCAATGTAATCTTTGATAGCAACAGCAACCCTGGGGGCTATTAACCCAAGGCCCTTTTCCTTTTCACTTGAAGCATTTTACCAGCCCTCAAGTGCCTCAACTTTCAAGGACAAGGATGTTACAGATCTTTCCACACTTTAGGATCAGCATGGAATTTCAATTATAGTCACATTGGGTACTTTTTATGCATTTCTTGGAAACTTTTTATTTCCTAAACCCTGTTTTCCTGGTGTTTAATTTTAATCCATATCCTAAATGCATCCATTATTGCAATGTTGTGATTAATTATTGTCTCCTTTACAATTAACACAATTACAGTATTTAAAATTTTATAAGTGTATTAAAAAATTAACAATACAGATTAATAAGTGCGTAAAAATTTAAGCTCAATTGTCTGTAACTTTTACATATTGAAACATAATTTTTACACATGTGTTTGACATCGAGAGTAAACATTCTAGCATGCATAAGGCAATTAAAAAGTTTCCTGTTTGTGTAAAATGAATCGTACTTTTCAAATCAAGTAGTGAAAAAATGTCTAAAATGAAGCCTGATAAACGGCATAAAAAATAAATAATGTTACAAATTAGCCTTGGAAATTTTCACTTCTTACGTCCAAGATTCCGATTTTTCGATGACAATGTAATAACTGCAAAACAGAATGTCTTCTTTGTGATCAGTTAAAAGAGCTCTTTGTGATGTTTTACAGTGATCCATAACCCCAAATTTATAGGTAGGGCATTCATTGCACTCCCCTTGAGAGAGTAATTCTTTTCCTAAAATTTGAATACCTATTTAAACTTGGTCCCAGCCGCCCCTGCAACTAGCAATACCTGTTTAGCTCAGGTGCCAGATGCAGTTGTGAGATCCGGGTTCGATGCCTTGGTCGCCATAATAATACCTTAATTTCTGTTCTTATACTGATAACATTAATATGCTTCAGTCTTCATCATGAAGTTTTATCTGGAGTAAACAGGCAGTGTCTTATGCCATAATGTGGTCAATATGCCATACAAGTATTGAAACAAACTCTTAACATATGGTATTGCACTTAGGCTTGTAACCCAAAATTTTAGGAATATATTTAAGAGGGAGTAAAATGAAATGCTGGATAAATGTTACCTGGAGTTTTCCCAAGTACCACTGCATCATCTTTGATCTAGAAATAAAAACAGTATCTCACAATGCAACACAACAAACTATTCTCATTTTAAGTGGTGAAAGAATCCCACACAAAAGGAGAAGTGAATAATCAGAATAATATACAACTTTGACAAATAGCTATGTGTTGCCTGTAAGGATAAATAATTGACTCTAATGATCATGATGAAAACAATGGCAATGATGATGCACAAGCATAATATTGCTAACAGTATAGCCTAGCACAGAGTTTTGCCATTGTGTGAGTCAGTAAAGTTGATCCTCTTCGAATTTATCATCAACTTATGGCAATTTAAAAATATGACAACCTGCAATGAGTGCATCAAAAGATGGGATAAAGTTTGGATGGAGACATGGCATATCCCATATGGGCTGTAGAATGTTGAAAGAAGAAAGTTTCCACAACAATTTCTGCAACTCGAAATTTTCAACTTTCAGAACAGGGGAAAAGGATAATTCAAGTGAAAATTACCTTAGTAAAAAATTGTGTTATGCTCCCTTGTGACCTTTTCATCTCCATTAGCTAAAACAAATGCAAGTAATCGCCAAATTTATACCTTGGCCTTCAATTTATAAAGCATTTCTAGTTTTGAATAAAAACAGCTATAGCTTTAATACTCCGAGGCCTATAGCCAATGATGAAAATGCTTGATTACACTTGATAATTGCTAATTTGGGGATATTGCTTCGTTTCAAGTGCTGCCTACCATTCCATTGTCAGAGCTCTAAAATGCTTGCCAGCTCTACTAAACCATGGTACACTGTAGCCTGTTGCATACAGTTGTCATTTCTGTATGATTGCTGCAAATCTAATTCTATAGTCGAAATTTATCCTAATTTGGGGTGCAACTTGGCGAGTAAACATGTCATTATCCTTAAGACCTTATCCTATCACTTCGCTTTTTTATCTTGCAGGAAGCGGCAAGGCACTACCATGATTTTGTCATGAGCAAGCAAGAACCCCCCTATAACAGTTATCTTGTAATCTCGTGGTTCGAATCATTTACTGCTAAGTACTATCAACAGAATTGCATTAGCACAAATGCACGGAGGTGAAGTGATCTGGAAGTACTGGTGAGCTTAATTGTTATTAACTTAATTCTTATTCGCATTATTTAAAAACAGAGTTGCTATTCACGCCTGAAGAAATAGAATGGTACACTTATAAAGATGGTATTTTCTCTTATCTTTGCGCTGAACGGTTCTCCTACCTTTTTTCTGCTGTGTCTATCCCCGAAATCTGTAGGGAAGAAATAAAAGCGGTTTGGCAAACTTTTCGCGCGTTTTTTCGAAAACAAACGCAAGGAGCCGGGCAGAACAACAACTGCACGCCTATTGTCTTCAACCTCCCAAGTCTGTTCATCGATATAAAGGACGTGGATGTTTTGTATTAACTGGGGCCGCGTCATGAAATTTGAACAGGAGGGACTGAAAATTCAGATGATATGCGACTTTCTCCCGTGGATATTTCGAGCGTTTTAAAGTTTGGTCCTTAAGGTTCGTAGAATCTCGTTTTCAAAATACAAAGCAATTGCTTAAATAAACACAATTAGCAATGAATCAATATGATTCTTGAAACTAATAACCAGTGGCGAAGCTAGCGGTCCTGCTGGTCCTGCTAAGCATAACCAACTATTTTCATATGTTTTTATAAGCAAAATATAGACATTTTAACTTATTATCACTTTAAATACGCTGTTTTTCCTTCAATAACAGCTTTGTGATGTCCAAAACAATGTCCCTCAATGAGGGACATTGCTTTATTTACCAATGCACGACCAAACTACAGGTTGCCCAAAGTAGTCCTGCACTTAAAAATGTGCATGACCATGATAAATTTACTCGTGAAGATTGACCTTGTTGATTGTACTATAAGTGCACGACTAAACACAGGGTGTCCAAAGTAGTCCTGCGCTTACAAATGTGCATGACCATGATAAATTTACTCGTGAAGATTGACCTTGTTGATTGTACTGTAAATGCACGACTAAACACAGGGTGTCAAAAATGGTCCTGCACATTCCAAAATTGCAAGACCTTTTGGAAGTGTTTTGGTGATTTCCACCCTTTTGATTGGCTAAAGGCCCTGCCAAAACAAAGGCAGTTGGTGCGCTCTGGAATGTGCAGGAGATTGCGGTAGTCATAATCAGCCACCCTTATCCATTTGGTCATGCGAAAATGAATGAGCATGACTCTTTGCAAATGAGGTTCCCTGTGTCCAGCTCAAAGACTGGCGGGGTTCCTTCTGCCTAAAAATGGAAACTCAAGCATGGGCAAACCCTTGACGTGGGGCTGGAGCTTAACTCGATGGGATTCGGTGGCAGTGGCTTTTCTTAAAGTAAATACCTTTTCATTTATACTAGAAACGAAATTTTGGTTGTTGAAAGAAAATGCTTCATGTAGTGAAAGTTCTCAATATGTGCCATGGTGCCACCATCCTAATTGAGGTCTAATTTGCCCGGCAACTTCCCTGACAATAGATTTATTTGTGAGCTTTATAACCGTGGTCCAAGGTATTTCTCTCAAAAATTCTATGCCGTGATTTGCGCAAGCGCTATCTGTTGTTAAAGAGTGCATGAAAAAAATTAGGCCAGTATCCCCGCGGGAACCCCATTTTTGGCCAACGCCCCCACCCCATTCTCCCACCCGATCGGCAAAGTGCAGGACCAATCATTTTCGTCCAGCTTTGCCACTGTTAATAACCTGCACAAATCTCGTCAAGTAATGGCCCTGTAGAAGTTTAAAGCATTACCTGGACATAAAAGAAGGAAGCTAAAGAAGTTCTGATATTAGAAACCAATAATGTCGCCAAAATATTGAAAAGTCCAGCTAGCACTGTTGAATGCAGCGACGACTTTATCTGTCTTGCTGTTGAAAATGATCTTTGTGCTGTTCCCGTCATAGCTGGATTGACTAAAGTCAGTTTGCATAATGCGATAGCGTTTGGGATCAATAATACTCGTGGTTTGGATTGAGATTTTATATTTATTAAGATGTCATCAAGGCTCAAGGTTTTATTTTATTTTTTGTTGGTGTCAATCATTTGCACTACATCATGGCGTTGGTGGATAACAACTTTGTACGTTAAAGCAGACTGTTTTTCAAGTTTTTCTAATGCTCTCTTCCAATTTCGAAAACCTTTTTCCTGATAAAGGTCCTCCCTAGAACACTCTTCCTTAAGCTCTAGTTTCAAGTATTGATTCTTACACACAAAAGATGTGGCAGAGTTTTTGACTGCATCGTAGTCAAAGCAAGGATATTTGTTGTCTACTTGTACTGGCATAATGGTTTTTGATTCCCAAGCAAAGCAGCAGGAAAAGTAAAATGGCTTTCTGGATAGAATGGCTTTCCCATGAATTCACTGGAATTGCTTGTACATGCTGTTGCTTTGTCCTCAACTCTTGGTGAAGAAGAGCTTTCAGCATTCACTGATGTGGTTGAACGTCTTTTCTCAGTACAAGTTTTACTTTGTGCTGCTGTCTTTGAGGAAGGTTTGAAGAACTGGTTGACTTTCGTTTGTTTTCTCCCAGACATGGTTTCTTTGGAGTCTAAAGTAAACTTCAGTTGACACAAATTGAATGTTAAAACAGATAATAGATAGGAAATTTTGTTACATCTACATCAAAGAGACGGGCAAACCCTTTGTTACTCAATCAATATTTGAACAACCTCAGCATAGGAAAATCCGAACTTTTGACAGATTTTGTCTTGAATTTATTCAGGGCTGATTTAAATATTTTAGAAAAAGATACGTAAAGTACTTACCAGGGCTAAAAAATTGCTTTGAAGACATTACATAAGCTTCCAAATGAGGACTAAAAGTAACCTGCAAATGAAATGCTTGCCACACTTACATGAGCCTGGGTAACAAAACAATGTGACAGGAAGAACACTGCGTGTGTACGGGCATGTGATCGAAACTAAAGGTAGACAATAATGTAATACCTTGCTTTGGAGAAACGACTTCTTGAACTGATTTGAAGTCTTTGTTATTTCCAAAGAATGGAATAAGTCGCCGAGAAACCATCATGTATATAACTAGTCATCAACAGTTTGGAAAGACACTATAAAATTGAAGTGCACAAAATCACCACTGAGCAAAAGGCCGGAAATAAAGCCCCAGCCCCCCTGTGGCGATGATTAACCAGGAAAGTACACTTTACTTTTTTAGAAAATTTTTAGTATATGCTAGCGATCACGATGCATAAAGATGCATAAATCTGGGGTATAGTTCCTCTTGGCAAAGGGTCACAGACTCATTTGTTATAAGAAGTTTGGAATGACTCCAATACTCAAATGTTGTTTATAAAATCTACAATTTCAGTAATCACATTTTCTTAAGACCTTCCTAACTTTGATGGACAGGGTGAGTTTGCTGGTTTTTCTGTGAAATTGTGTCATTTGATGTCGTGGTTTACGTTTGGGGAACCTGAACGAAGCAGAGAAAAGATTGTGGCACGAGGAACACGGTAGAAACCAAAATGTTCTTTAACTTCAAAAATAGAAGGAAAAATCAGTCATTGCCAACTTTCTTTGTTGACAAAAAAGGTATTGAACTTTTTAAAGACCTCTGTACTACTTTCTTATAGCAAGTGTATCCTATGAGTTTCATAAAAAGGGATTACTTCACTGTATGCCATGTGGTACAAATCTTTTAAGCCATCCTCGTGCTTCGGCCGGCCTGCTGCAATCACGATAATAGCAAACTCTTGGAACAGCCAAAATTCAATCCCTGATTAGTGCAGATATAGATAAACAGATGTGGTGAGGCTTGAAGTCATGGTTACAAACCTCGCTGTGCAGCATGAACTACCGATCAACCACAGTGCACAATTTTGGATCATCACTGGACTACTTTTGTTGACAGTAAAACCGCCAACTGGCACACTTCGGAGAAGATAACACCGTCTGCTAATCTAAAGCACACGTTCTAGTGTATAGGTTGAACAAATGCTACAAATAATTAATTCAAAAGATTAACATGTTACGATTCATCATTTGGATGTTTTTGTTTTCAAACTTGGCAACATTTTCTTGACATGTATCTAACGACTGGAGATCAATATGGAAGAGGAATTGCAATCTATGAATCCAATCAAGAGCAACTTGATAGGAACCAATTGCAGAGAGAACGTGAAAAAAGTTTGAGAAGAAAAAGCAATCCCTTTTAATATTCTCAGTTTTTTAACTAAGACTACCAGTATGTTTTAAAACACTTGCCAGTCCAGTCGTTAGAGCATTTGATATGTAAAATTATAGGCTTTAGCGCTCCAGGTCTAGGTTTGGCTGCAAAAATGTCAGTCATGGGACACAGTCAGTGCGACGATTTGGGCAAGAAACTGCGATGTAAACAAAACTAGCAGAACAAATGTTTGGACCGACTTGAATAGGGGGTAGCAAAAAAATGGCAATAAAGTTATGTGGAATTTTTTCTTTTCGGACCATTTGCTTTCCATTGTCCAAACCCATATTCAACTACATTTGAATGTAGTATTAAGCCTAGTAATTTAAAATGAGAATTTGGTCGAAGGCTCAAAAAAGCGTAGTAAAGACTATCCATTAAGATTTAGGAATTTATCCTTTCCAATACCAAAATCTAAATTCTCGTCTACAAATTCCTGGTACTGCCATATTGGCAAACGTGTTGTAGTGCCTCTCTCTTCCCACTAGCACTTTAGCTTAAAACTCTTATAGCTGAATAGATAGTGCGGTTAATAAAAAAATCTTACATATTTTGCGTCTAGGATGAAATTATGAATATAAATAATGAGTGTATCTTCTGTCAATGATCTGTCACCAATAATCACTTTCCAAGGCTTTCTCAAGTTTAAAAATATTCAAAATCTATGCAGTTGAGGAGACCACTTACGTCTGGTATTGTCCTTTGCATCACTGCCACGGACAAACATGACAATGGAAGTAATATGATAGAGGAAACCTAGGAACCATAGAAACTACGTGAAAACTTATACAACGAGAATCAAAGCGCAAATGTGGCGAACTCACGGTCAAGTATTGCTCTTGTGATACGACATTTGCTGTAGCCTTGCTTTTGTAGCTTCTGCTTTTATGAAGTAAACATTTTTATCGAAGATTTACTAAATGCCTGGGTTCCAGAGCAACACAGACCTAAAAGTTACATTTGTGCTCTCATGTAACATCTCTGGTACGAAATAGGGGCGTCACACCCAAATCTGAAATATGTCCCCCCACCCCGACGAAAAACCCCACCAGCCGTCACTGCCATTGATCCTGATGGGTTCTACCAATGATGACATGACATACTCCACTCCATTAATGCCAATTGGTTCTCCTCATGATGGCATGATGGGCTGCACTCGCGAAACAATCGAATTTCCAGTCGACCAAAAGCATTGTGGTAAAATTGTAGCGTCACTATCAAGTTCACACTCAGCCGATTTGGATAACTCCGTTTATTCCTTTGACAAAGGAATTAACCGTGAGTTAAAAACCGTGCTTGGGTCGCTAGACAAAGAGCACGGTCGGATACGTCATACTGTTATGCGAACCGGGAAACATAAACTTGAAGTGCACTAAAAGGATAAGCCGAAAATTTAAGTAAGCGAGAATGACATTTTGTCGCAACAAATGACAAGAGGGATACCAAACAAACGCGTGGAAACACCATCATCTGCAAGAATGGTACTAAACAACATATAAATGAGCAAATGAAGGAATACGATACTGAGAAAGAAAATAGAATTTAACGCGGGTGCATTGTAGTAAAGTCTAGAGGGTTGGTAACGCTGACATGCAGCAAGCATTTTCGCGCAATCATAGTGGCAACATCCTTGTGGTGGTAACAACATTAAAAAACACAAAGAAATGGATAAAAGGAGAAAGAAAAAAAGAGAGACATGTATCAAATTTCAAACTTCAGACACAGCTCTGGAAACTAAGCCTTTCCTTCAAGCAAGGGAATCAGCAGAACACGAGACATAACTGTTCCATATGATTTATCAACAAGACAGAGTTACATAAGTTACTATACAGTTGTAGTGACAGTTAACATTTTCCGACGCAAACGCTACTGTTCGCAATTACGTCGAGGATCTGCATACACGGGATGATATTAGCAGACGTCCCGATAGTAAACATTTTTTGACCTAGGCAACAATAAAAACAAACATTTGTCGAAAATAACTGTTTATATAACGATCGTAATTTATTATGCTAATATCAAGAACCTGGTGTGATTTAAACCATCGATAATGTTAAATATGTTGTTTAAAGAACGACATTTAGTTGCAAAGATTGTACTTATTTACCTAAAGCTTGACCCTATTACTCTTACAAGCTACTGTCTCAAATTATCTCCAAAACTATCAAGGGGAATCTTACCAAATCAAATAGAAAAGTTATATAATTCATTAACGTCGCGCTATTTTGGATAAAAGAAGGATCAATCCGCAAATCTTACCAACCTATTCTACAACAAACTCCAATGATTATACGGCAGTAAAGGTATTCTGATGCAAGATATAAACTTAAAGCAAGAACAATGGTGGTTCGAACACTATGAAGTGTGTCCAATCAACAAAGCTCTAAATTATACGCCTCTACTCTGAGAAAACGCATGCACCTCTGATGGTCCGCTGAAAAATCGCGGTATAAGAAACGACGGGATATGTTTCCAATGGTGCTCTTTAAAGCCTATCTCACGTGACCTGAAATGGACAAACAAACTGTGAAATAACCGCTGAAGCAAGATTCCGATCAAGTTTCTAGCGAGTGCTGGTCAAAAAAGTTCGTAATTTTTCCGAGAGTTACACCTACTACTATCACACAGCACCCGGAAAGCTACGGAAAGAAAGCGGCCAAGAGGCTCTGAGCTTTTCACAGAACATATTCACAGTGTTTTTACCATGAGGTTGCTGGACGATGATACGGATGGCTTTCATATAACAGTATACTGCCATCAAAGTCGTCGAAAGAATGAGCCTCCTCATGCAGTTTTTCCTTCTACTTTGAACGATTCAGACCATACAGGAGAACTGAAATATCTAAATGTTAATTTCTCCTTTAATCCGATTCAATTCAATTTAGGACCAAAGCGACACTTTGCTAAATATACAAGCCTGAGTGGCACCTTGGTTAACTTGCTTATGGGAATCTATTTACACTAACTAATACAGCTGTTGACTCTTGTTCACGCTAATGCACTTCTGAAAGAGCTTTGGGGTTGGAAGTTAATGTACAGGGCTGTAGCCCGCGTTCACAAGCTTACTTACTGGAGTTGCGATTGTTTAACCTAGGTCGACCCCAGGTTAGTTGTGTTTACACTGAAAAAAATTAATGTGGGAAACTTCAACACTGGGAGAACCCGGGTTAAATCTCGCAGTGTAATCAGGGGTTATCTAATCAGGAAAGGCAAACTTACATTGACCTCAAGGCCCTGAGTTATTTTCCTAGTCCACATTTTGATTTTGTAATGGTGTAGACTACGTCATTTGTAGCGCAAATATGACAGATACTAGATAAATGGATATCAGGAGTAAGCGTTACTTTCAAAAGCCTCTAAGTGACCCTCACTCTCGTCGTCGATAGCTGCCTCATGGAGTGTGCGTTTACGTCTTTTCCCTCTCTTTTGTAAAGGTCCAGATTTAAATATCTGATTGTACAGCATTTGTGTATGTTCTTGAAGAGTTTTTAGGATATCTAAATTGTTTACAGTATCTATTAAGCCAGAGCAGTTCAGCAATAACGATTTAACTTGCTTACGTGCAACATCAATTTGGTTTGAGGAACCTAAGTCAGAGGGCTGCTGAGACTCAGGTGTCGGCTCCTGTAGTACCTCAATTAAATCTAGTGATTGATTATTTTCACGTGATAATTGATTCGTGGTTACACCTGTGTTAAAAAGGAATTCATTGATATCCAGGGCCAAATCTGTAGAATTATTTCTTGGGTCGTGAGCCGGAAGGTGAGCAGAAAGCTTTGGAACGGTTATCTCCATAGCCCTCCACCCCTGTTCGGTTTCAAGTAAACGTGTATGAATTACAGCATAACAACCTATCAATTTCGACCCTCTTTCCTTTCTTCGTCTTGCTCCATCACGAAGTTTCTTTTTCCTTGGTTTGCCACCAAGAGCACAATTATAAAGTTGAGATTCCAATGCTCGATAAACCACGATTTTCCCGTTATGATTTGCTAAACCGTGGTCAGTTTTCTTGTTGACTCGTTTTCCGGTCCTTATGCGATAACTAGTTCCCGTCTGCAAACAAAATTTAAGAAGCCACTGCTCCCAACTTTCTTTGTTGTAAGGAAAAAGATAACCTCGGGCATAATCGGTTGGTTTCCTTGCCAAATTCTGCTGTGGTACATGTACGTTTGAAAGTGCCAACAGTGACTCGTTCAATTCTTCCTTTATCTTAGATTGCGCGAATATAATATCAGCGTGATGAAGCATGACACTATGAAGCTCTGCAAAACAAGCCGGCAGTTGATTTCGTAAGCAGGCATCCTTAACATCCTCCAGTCGCTGCAGAGCTGTGTTGATCACTACATTAGGCGGGTGCGCGTTTCCAGTCTTATGATTATATTTGCGACGACAAACGACAGTACTCAATCCTTTCGATTCACACTCAAGACAGGCTGTTGCTTTCACCTCTCTATGGCCTTTTTCAGCCCGACAATAAGTGGTTGTTCGACTAAATCTAAAACATGATATGCAGCGTCCAAGAACTTCAAAGTACTGACCTCCTTCTGTCACAGGGCCAGACAAATGGTTGAAAGGCAAAATTTGACCTCTTTGTGGAAGCACCGAGGAAGAAACTGCAGAGGGTCCAGCAACAAGCACTGGACCAGGGAAAGGTACTGCCAAAATACGTGGTGCCAGGGGCCTTAGTGGACCCTTTGATTTAGCCTCTCTACTGCTTGCTTTTGACCGTCCTCGTCCCTTCTTTTTCGGCTGTGTGGTTGCTGTTTCACTTGCTGAAGGTGCTGATAGTGTGACAGGTGTTAGTGATGGCTGTACCTGTTGCACCTGGCCGGATGGCAAAACAACCATTTGATTTCCTACATGAGCACCATGTGGCATTTGAAGAAGTATCATCTGTGATGTGGGTTGTGAGGATGATGTCTGGAAGTGAACGAGATTACTAGATGCTAGTTCTGCAACCTGAACAGAAATTGGGCCAGGACTCAATGAATCTGATCCACCTGATACAAGGGAACTTGGTTGCACCTGAAGCTGGCAACCATTTGCATCAGCAGGTACAACAGTTATCGTACCATCTGAATCAAATGTTGCATTGTGTATGTGAGACAAATTAAGTGCATTACTGAAAATAAGTCTAGTCTGAGATCCAGAGTTTTCACTTGTGTTGTCTACAGTATATGCATCAGTTGAGGAAACTCCTCCAAATTCATGGAGACCATCTGTGTATGCTGTGTCACTAACAATGCCTTGCTTTACGTCATTTTCACTGTCCATTGCTTCACTCATGGATGTTTGGGCAGTAATCAAATGATCTTTGATATCTTCATCTGCCTCCACAATATGGTTTGTTCTACCCTGGTCTACTTGTGAGCATGATTCTGTTTCTCCCTCCAGGGTCATCCCATGCAAACTGCCAGCAGGGAAAAGAGGTTCAGTGACATACACTTCCGTAACTGTTGATGTAATAGGCAGAACGGTTTCACTTGCCATATGACCAACAGTCTCATTTGCTCCAACTTCCTCCGTTGCTGCTTGGGTAAGCACTGGATTCTTTTCAGGACTTCCATCATCCAAAGCATCATTCGACATCATGGTTGGACCAGTTTCCTAACTAGAATGGAATAATAAAGCAACATCAAAAGACAATACCTCTTTCATTTTTTGATGCACAATACTTAAACACTCTTACCCACACAAAAAGGTGATAACAGGGTAGCAATACATCCATCCAAAGTAGCAGTCGGGTATATATGGGGGGCAAGAAGGCAATCTCCCTCCCCCCCCAATAATTTCAGATTAAAAGTTTATAATCCAGTTTGAGAAGAACCAGAAAAACTTCACATGTCATCACTTTTTGCTTCTGTATAAAAGCAAGCATAGCTAATATTTAGACCTTAAAAGTAATGTGTTTGAGTATTTAAGAACATCAACATTAACAGAACAAATACTGATTACAATAAAGGTGAAATAGTTGGCTGTGTTGCATTACAATCATATTCTCTAAATCAACAGATTTCACAATATCTTTCTTATCTTTCTTCAAGCATGAAGTCATCAGCTCTAGGCACCAACTCAATGAATTTTGAGCATAAGACAGAACTCGAATGATTGCACTGAAGCTTCTTTCTATGGTGGCAGTGTCAATAGGGGCATTTTTTGAATTTGTAAAACTCTACTTAAGTTTGGGTACAATTCATAAATAATAAATTTCTGCTCCCTAAGAAATTCAACACCCTTATTCATCAGAGACTAAGCAATGTTTGGCACTGAAAAAGTCTTGGTTTCTTACAAAAAAAGGAAAGATTGACCTTTTGAATGATGAAATTTAATTGTATCATTGCACTTAAACTGATAAGGTCCCATCATGCTTAAGTGTTTTAAGAGTATGGATGTTTCAAAGCTTTCTTGACCATTCATCCCACCTCAAAATTCCACTCCCCTCCAAGTAATTAGTAAAGTGTCTGCCACTTAGCTACAAACTAGATTGTAACTCCCTTTTTCTGCATGACTGTGATAAAGGTTATTCTAGACTGGCAATGCTCTTCTACCTATTCCATCAACAATGGAGTTCTTAAACGGTAAGTCCAAGATCACCTTCTTTCTTCTTTTGATCAAGAAGTTACCATATAATATATCATCTAGCAATCTATGATAATGATCCTACCCTGTATTCCTGCTTGTGGTAAGAAGTGGTTTGTAACATTCACCTGTTGGAAAACGATGTTATGAGAATGACTATATATTGACCTAAAGTTCGGCTTGATTTAACAATTAATCTACCCTAATTGGCAAACGTGGCAGTTACAGCTAAAAAAGACCGCCAACTAAAATAATCCCTGGCTCATACACAACTGGAAATCCAAAATCATATAGTCATCCATACAAATTAATATTGTTTATGACAAAGCTACTCTCAGTTGACCACTCTAGATAACCTTCTTTACCACCTGGCTTAATGGATGGTTTGGACTTACTCTAGAGTCAGTAAGTGCTGAAGAAATACTTATTAAAAGTTTTTGAATGCACAAGAATGTATGGTAACTGACAGATTACACTTATGTTGGGGATTACAAGCTTTGTGGTAGCTACTTTCGTACCTTTCTGTGACCACAAATGTTTGATGGTGGGAAATACAAGTCCTGACCTCATTACTACAGAGAGATATATCTACATGATTTTCAATTCTTAACTATGGTTATACAGTAGAGCTACATTTTTCGATATAATACACTTATACCGTGTTTTCAAATGCATAAATACTGTTACTCTGACTGACCTAAACTTCTGGGAGCAAAATATTGCACAAATTGAGACTACACACCAGGTTTTTAAAAACAGTAAGTACTTACAGTCATTAAAGTTCTCAAAACAGTAGTAGTTCGTTTCCCAGGTTTTATCTGTGTTATATCAACTATCAATGACAAATCTCTCCTTAGCAATGAATATGTCAATGTATCAAAAGAGTTGCACCGAAAAAACCATCTATGAATGTTTTCGGAGTTAGCTTTTATTAAAAGTAGATCTGTTTTACAGATATTTTTCAAGACTTCAATGTTGAGTGGCTATTTAAGCCCCAAAGCTTCTTCTTCTAGTTCTTTGACGGCATTTGCTTGTACCTTAAAAAGGTCTAGTAGTCCTGGTCTCTCAAAGCAATAATTGGCACAGCTAGATCGTCCTTTCATCTTAGTGTACTGGAGTCTGTCTACATTAAAACAACAAAAGCAGTACTCTGTAGGCAAAAAGAGTTCGTTTTTTCACTTGGACTCTTTCAATAATGTTTTGTTTCTTTATTTTCTCTTTCTTTGTTTCCTTTCTTGTTAATGATTGGCTAGTTTTGCTACATGTGTTGTATAAATAGGTTGCCATATACATATACTTTCTTTTCTGACGCTTCATACTCTGAGGAGTGTCAGACGAAAAAAGCTTTTAAGTATGATTTTAGCGGAATGTCGCAAATTTTCAAGGCGGTTAAGGTATACTTAGTCTGTCTGCGATCATTCTTTCAGGCTTTTGATTTTGGCACCAAAACATGACCGTGTTCTGATGCATAGGCTAACAGAACTTTCCGGGTTATCTCCCCTCCCCTTGATTGGATTTCAAAATTTCACAGCTAGGGATGTTCCTTAGGGTCAGTGAAGTCAACTGATATATAATATACGGTACTACAAAGAAGGTTGGGAGAACAACTAAAGTACAAGTTTGCCTGGTTTTGCCGCTTAATCTAATTGCCTTGAAGCTATAATTTAAGTTTAATTTAAGTTTTGTAACACAAAAATATTGCTTAATTTAATTGCTTACTTCTTCTGTTCCGCTCTGCAGATTACAATTGTACATTTCTGCAACTAGCTTTGTGTTCAGGTTTGTTGCCTTCGCCATATCTATGGATTTTGGGTCCCTTCCATTCATACATTTTGGCTTACTACGCGCGATTTGTAATAGACTACTCAAGTGATGACGTCATAAAAACCTATTCATGGTATTGATGGATTTTAACTAAATATTTCGAGAACATATCTCAAAATAATCCCAAATGTAAAATTTTACACAAAC
>JANTCA010006196.1:0-29662 GCA_024741275.1 Chironex yamaguchii
TGGATGGACTCAAACAGTCACTTCTGGGACGAAAGGCGGTAGAACTCTTAGGACTTATCTACAGAGTTGATGACGTAACTGAAAAACAAATAGATTTTAAGTTGAAATACCCAGATTTATTGACAGGATTGGGAAAAATCGAGGGAGAATACCACATTAAGCTACGCAGCGATGCATTCCCTTTCATGCTTAACGCATCACGTAGGGTACCACTACCCTTACTTCCCAAAGTTCGTGATGAACTCAAACGTATGGAGCAGATGGGTGTTATTGAGCCTATCAATGAGCCAACGGAGTGGTGTGCTGGAATAGTAGTCGTGCCTAAAGCCAATGGAAAGGTCAGGATTTGCGTTGACTTAACTAAATTGAACGAGAGTGTCCAACGTGAGAAACACCCCCTACCGTCAGTAGATACAACATTAGGACAGTTAGCCAGTGCGAAAATATTCAGCAGAATTGACGCCAATTCTGGATTTTGGCAGATTAGACTCTTAGAAGAGTGTGCACGCCTCACGACATTTATAACTCCTTTCGGCAGAACTACTTCCCGAGATTACCATTTGGCATATCCTCTGCCCTGGAGCACTTTCAAAGAAAGATGAGTCAAATCCTCGAAGGTCTACCTGGAGTCGCTTGTCAGACGGATGACGTCTTGATTTATGGTAAGGACCAATCAGAGCACGATGAGAGGCTACATGCAGTATTGAAATGACTCAGTGCTAGTGGTATTACGTTGAACGCAGACAAATGCGAGTTTTCAAAGTCTGAGGTCAAATTTGTAGGACACATCATCAAAGGAAACCGCATACTTCCTGACCCTGAGATGATATCTGCTATCATACAAATGGAACCACCAAAGGACGTAAATGGGGTTAGGTGTTTCCTCGGAATGGTCAATCAGATGGGGAAGTTTTCACCCAATATTGCAGACAAGACAAAGCCGGTACGAGATTTGTTGAGCAAGAAGAATCAATGGTCATGGGATACACCACAGGAAAATGCATTTCAGGAATTGAAAGCAGAGCTAAGTTCTAGTCCTGCCTTAGCTTTATATGACCCTAACAAAGACACAGTTGTTGGAGCCGACACGTCATCATACGGCCTTGGGGCAGTTCTTACACAAGTACAGGAAAACGGTCAACAACATCCGGTCGTGTACGCATCTCGCGTTATGACGTCTACAGAGCAAAGGTACTCTGAAATTGAAAAGGAGGCTCTTGCATTGACGTTGGCATGCGAACGTTTCTCAGAATATATCCTAGGGAAAGAAATACTTCTAGACTGAGAAGAGACTGATCATAAGCCTTTGATCCTGTTGTTAAGCAACAAGAGTATCAGCGAACTTCCTCCACGCATTCAACGATTCCGGATGTGACTCATGCGTTTTGACTACAATATTACACATATCCCAGGAAAAGAACTTTATACACCAGACGCTCCGTCTTGGGCACCTCTCAGGAATATCGAAGTATCAAGTTCATTGGAAGAGGAAACCAATATCTATGTCGATAGTCTTATCGATGCAATTCCAGCATCAAACCATCGTCTTGATGAAATTAGACGTGAGTCGAAAATGGATCCAGTGATCCATAAAGTCATGTCATACTGTTTAGGAGAGTGGCCGGTTGATAGAGGCAGGGTACCAGAATGTGTTAAACCCTACTGGGGAATACGCGGTGAGCTGACTGTAAGCAAAGGTTTACTTCTAAAAGGTGAGAGACTTGTGACACCTTGCGTTCAGATATCTTGGACAAGATTCACGAAGGCCTGGATTAAGTACACAGATTGAAGATCTTGTAAACGTGTATCATCAGTACGTTGAAACAAGGAAAACTTGGTGCGAACCTCTCATACCGACACCGGTACCGTCAAGACCTTGGCAAGTTGTTGGGAGTGACCTGTTCCATTACAAGAGTGGAAATTATCTACTCATAGTAGATAACTATTCTCGCTTTGTTGAAATTGCAAAACTATCATTGACGACGTCGGACGATGAAGTCGTACATTTGAAATCCATTTTTAGTCATAGTGGAATGCCAGATATATTCTTCTCAGATAATGGACCACAGTACGCGTCTGAGTCATTCAAACGCTTTACTCAGGATTACGAGTTTGAACACTGGACCAGCAGTCCCCATTATCCAGAGACCAACAGTGAGGCTGAACGTGCAGTGCAAACTGTCAAACAGTTATTCAGAAAGAATAATGACCCGTACAAAGCACTTCTGGCTTATCGGTCTACCCCTCTTGCAAATGGATATAGCCCAGCTGAATTGAGTTTTGGTCGGAAAATCAAGACAACAGTGCTGATCAAGGAAGAACTTAAACCAAAGTGGCCTGATGTGACAAAAGTCAGGGAAAAAGAATCGCCTGCGAAAGACACTACGAAGGGGACTTACGATGCGAAATACCACACTAAAACATTACCTACATTAGAATCAGGTGATCGTGTGTTTGTGAAAGACTTGGGAACACATGGAACAGTTGCAAGGTCCTTGGACGCGCCTCGTTCCTATCTCATAGAAACCCTTAAAGGGAACATTCGAAGGAACAGGAGGAGTATCATTCCAACTAATGGACCTCTGTTGGGTGAGGATACTAGTGACTATGTAAATGATGACTCGGTGTCTGTCCGTGGGAATGAAGGAACTATAAGTTCTCAAATCCATCAACACCAGCCAAGTGGAACGGTGACCAGATCAGGAAGGGTGTCCATGCCTCCAAAGAGACTTGATTTGTGAAAGACAGTGTTAATTGATAATTACATATTCAAAAGTTTAAAGACAGTCTAATGTTATAGTTTAACATTACAATATTGAAATATTATTGTAATTCTTCGATAGGAAGATGAAGTGTTGTTGGCGAAGCAGCCATTATTAAAACCACGTTCCAACCATAGCACGCTCTTAGGTTATGTGTGCGACTGTTTACCCACCCCACAGTTAATAGCATGACACATGATGTCACAATACTTAAAAAAACGTGAATAATTAAAATGTTTGGAAATTGCAAGTAACAGTAATTAATAAAACCAACAATGGCATTTATTATTTATTTGACGATATAGTTTGGATATTAGAAACGATCATCACGTCTAAAAACATATAAAACAGTAAAGTCAGTTTAAATTATCATAACATATCAACACAGACTACATACTGTTGGATATTGCAGCCCAGTGACACTAGTCCTCAGTATAATGCTGTGCACCCTTGTGATTATGGTGATTATGGCTGATATTTTTTACCTTGAACTGAATAGCAGTTATGTAAGATTTCTTCCTTGTTTGTTGATGTAGTTATACCAGATGATAATTAGGGAATACTAAAGCATCGTTAATAAACACTTATTCAGAACTACAGTAGCCATTCATGGTGTGTTTATTCATTTCTAACATTTGTTATGGGCCCAGAAACAGTAGCTTTGAAGGACAATAGGTAGAAATATTCACCCTCTGGACTAAATGAGGATTTTTTGTTATTCTGTTCTTTACCAAGTCTATCATGGATGCAAAGGACAAGTTGCCAAATATCTAGAAGTTATATCATACCAGCTGGCCTGTATGGAAGTTGCAGACAATGGCTTAATTACAAGCTAGGAACACAGGGGACTAATTAATGGATCAGATATTCATGAAAGTTGTTAGTGTTGAGCTACCATCAGCAGAGGAACAACAGGCATTGGCCAAGCATTTGGTAAAGGTGGCTAGAGTTAATTCAATATTACTCCAGACTGTAACAACCTCATAACTTCACATAATTGCCAGAACACACCACAGCAAAAATGGAAAGAGTTAGTTGAAACTTTTGATAAGGCATTACTGTTGAATCACTTGCAACTTCAGACTCAGTTGTTAGACTTGAAAATTAAATCTGGT
This sequence comes from Chironex yamaguchii, assembly GCA_024741275.1. Taxonomy (NCBI): domain Eukaryota; kingdom Metazoa; phylum Cnidaria; class Cubozoa; order Chirodropida; family Chirodropidae; genus Chironex; species Chironex yamaguchii. Next base: position 3,878 of record JANTCA010006196.1, read on the forward strand.
CAGATGGTAGATTCATATTTTAAAGACCTACAACAAATAACCGGTCATAGTGATTCCTCAGTGACTTCCTTGTTTTTCACTGATTTTTTTCTTTGAACAAGACAGCAGTCTTTCCTTGTTATTTTTATTTAGTTATACCAGACCATAATTAGGGAATATTTAAGTATTGTTAATAAACATTTAATCAGACCTACAGTAGTCATTTGTGGTGTGTCTGTTCTTATCTAATGCATGGATGGTGATTAAATGTTAATTACGACTGCACAAATTCTGTATCATATTTTGTGTTTAGTGCAAGCTTTAATTAATGAAATATTGATCTTCAGCTCAAACTAAGAATCATGCCATCATCCACTGTCAGTTCTCAATTACATTCTCCCAAGCGATCTCTTATGGGACCACTTTGTTGATGTTGCTCTATACGACTTATTATGGATAGCATGGATAGCACCATGAACATGAATTTTGTAAACAATACCACTTTTAAACGACTTATCAATACCATTGTCGGTTATACTAATCATTGATACATGGAACAAGTTTTTGACTGACTTGTTAATCGCAAGTAAATTTGAAAATATCAGAAAAAATTTTAGGCTGTACCCTAACAATGAAAAACCTAAAACAAACGAGGATGTGCACATCCACTCTAAAGATATGAATAACTTTTGGTTTAACAAACATAAGAAACTTTTTCATCTGACACTGTCTAGTATGATGTATCAACATGTAAAAGTAAAAGAAAACAGAGCAAAATATAACTAGTAAACACCAATCAAAAATAGTATAGTAAAAAACATAATTACTATTTTCAGGCAATTGAAAAAAAGAACTCTTTTTCGTATGCCAGGCAATAGTTTTAATTTACACAGATTCCAAAATAAATGACTGAGAACACGTTTACCATGTTGATGGTCAGACATGTGTCAACTTTTACACCTTTGTTGATTTTAGATTTGCCAACAAGCATTGAATTTAAAATAACAATTTTTCCATCATATTCATATATAACAACTGAGCATTTTGTGTGGTAAGCAGACACACAGCCTGCAACTGGACGGTAGAAACTTTTATGAACATCATAGACACATCTGCTCTCTACCTTGATATCATGTGAAACATAGAATACCATAGAGAGGAACAGTTTCAAGCTCTCAATCAGTCCTCTAGGTGCTGTCAAACTATATCAAGCATAAACTCTTTGCCCTTAGATTTTGAAATATAGATGCTGAACAACATTTAATTTCATAAAATACAAAATCAATAAGCAGTCGTAACCTAGACCATGTACTTGAGCAACGAAACATCCAAACACTACCTCACAAAGCCATCTTTCCTCTACTTGCCATACAAGTACTTTATCAAAAGACCAGTTGTATCAAGTCTTTGAAAGTTTTTTTTGTACAAAAAAGCCAATCAGTTGTCCTTAGTGTAAATAAATCTATAGCTTTCAGTGACATTGTGCAAAAGATACTACCATTTGCTTTGTCCTGCAATTCAACATATTAAGAGTGCCTAGAACATGACCATATCAATTTTCAGGCAAGATGATAATGCTCAACTAAAAATTTACTTTAAATGCCTACATATGTTATAAAGCTTGAAAGAAAATTGTTCCACAAGTTACAAATTATGTAACAGCTTGATGAATATGGTCAAATATTTTCAAACTTCCAAAGTCCAATGCTGTTATCACTGCTAGCCGTAGCAAGAAGACCATATTTAGAGCATGCATCTGCAATATCTCCAGTGTGTACATCAAAGGAATTGACCTTTGACAACATTTGCAATTCACGATTTGATGTGTATGCATGTAAGCGCCCACTTTGAGAACAAGCCATCAATGCTCCGTGGAAATTACACAGTGATGTTACTTTGTAATATTGCCAAAGTGAATCTGAATTCAACAAAGTGAATCTACTGTCCCTTGTATCAAATGTGTACAAGGATCCACCATTACCTCCTGCTCGCAGATAGGTGAGGCCAAGTTCAGAGGCAAGATTTAGGCACAGTACCTGACAATCAACATGTATATTACACAAGTACTTATTCATCCTTTGATCATAGATTCCTATTGTCTTATCTTCACTTCCTGACAAAATGAGATTACCAAGTATCTCCATGCTTAATACTGCTCTTTTATGACAAGTAAATTCCTGGACAACATTGCTGACACGTTGGTCAAAGATGCGTACCTTCTTATCATAGCAGCCTGTATAGATAAGACCATCCTTCCCAAGAATACACAGTACAGCAGCTGGGTGGTAGCGAAATGTATCTTTCAACTGGCAACCTTCATTGAGGTCCCAGACACGAACCTTTGAATCCCAACAACCAGTGAAGACTTCATTTGGAATGTTCTCATCTGAACCAATGGTCCATACCCAACCCTTCAAAAAAATAAAAAAGGTCTCTAAATAGACAACTAGCTTAGAGAATTATCATCAAAAATTTGTTATTTTCAAGCATCATAGTTCCAACATAGGTCCCACTAACACCTATAGAGCCAATTACCACATTACCATTACATGGATTATGGAAGGCTCTGCTAGTGACAGTGTACCACTGATACTCCACTCAAACATGATACCCAAACATCTGTCTTTCACAAATTCAGGTTTAGTGAAGGACATTTCATATCCATGGTATCATGAGCTCAATACCATAGGTATGGGAAGAATTCATTAATTGCAAGCCTCTTTGTTTAAGCCCTATAATTATGCCCACATACATCTACACACACCTAGAAAAATAAACTTGTACCCTTTTCATTACTCTTTCTACTCTTCCTGGGTCACCAAACCTCACACCTACAAGAAATAAGCATAAATTGTGTGCCTCATTGACAGAAGTCACTATGAAACATGTGAACTGTCACTCGCATATAAAAACCCTTACAGATCTAAGAGAGGCCTCTAAATTGCTTTAGTTTTAATTCTTGTTTGAGCTTTTGCCTTTACCCATGGCAAATACAACATTAACTCAGTAGATAAGTGTATTGCCAGCTGTTTACACTTAGCAATTAATAAGGATATATTCCGTCAACTAACACAGATATACAATGAAAACAAATGATATAGTAATTTGGACGAAAAATGATATAGAGATCTGCAAGCTAACATGCAGTTGCGATGCCAGTATGTTCAAGCATTAACTGGGTCTTTCACGCATTAAGTGGCATTGGTCCCTATCCTATTTTACAAATATTCTGCCTATGAAAGGAAACTGGAAGTAGTGGAGATAGCCATAATTGTTAGTTGATTAGAGGTTGTTAGTTGAATTATCACAGCAAGGCAAATGCTCAAGGATACCTTAAAAGCTTTCGAATACCAAAGCAGAGAAAGGGTGGTAAAGTTTTAAATATATTTTATACTATAGTTATATCCTAGCCCCATGACACTACAACTTTGTGATACCAAAGCAGGTCAAGCAAAGATCTCAAGTCTAGAAAAATTCCAGCTAAAAAAAGAATCCTGAAATGAATATTTTCTGGTACACCAAAAACCAAATTTAATTTCTTAAAAATGTAAAGGGTCTATGCAAATAATGATTGTCAATCTCATAACGTGGGAGTCTCAAGTTTTTGATACATTGCAGCCATTTCCATGTGAAATGCTGGATATAAAAACTCGCTTTGAGAATGAATTAACTACAGACGTTTTAAGAGAATAGTACATCACCTCACGCGGCAACATAACCTAAACCCCTCTGCTTTCAAGGCATAACTTTTTGACTGGTTATTGAGCCACCGTAAGGTTGTTTCATTCAGGCGAAGTTAATGAAGTCACAATTAATCACTGCACTTTCACGACATTAACAAAACAACAAGAACAATATCAAAGCGCACCTGTGGTGAACTCACGGTCAAGTATTGCTCTTATGAAATGACATTCGCTGTAACCTTGCTTTTGTAATCTCTGTTTTTTTAAAATAAACATTTTTTATCGAAGATTTACTAAATGCCTGGGTTCCTGGGCAACACAAACGTAAAAGTTACATTTTTGTTCTCATGTGACATCTCTAATACGAAATAGGGACGTGGTCTCTGTAACTATATTGGGTCATACCTAAATCTAAAATTTGCCCCACCCCCCAATGAAAAACCCCACCAGCAGCCACTGCCATTGATCCTGGTGGGTTCTTCCAATGATGACATGACATACTCCACTTCATTAATGCCAATAGGTTCTCCTCATGATGGGATAATGGGCGGCACTCGCAAAACAATCGAATTTCCACTGAACCAAAAGCATTGAGGTAAAATTGTAGCATCACTAAAAAGTTCACACTCAACCGATTTGGATAACCCCGTCTATTCCTTTTACAAAGGAATTAACCGTAAGTTAAAAACAGAAAACACGGCAAACAACAGCCATACTTCCCTATAACATAATAGTTGTACCTACTCTGTGGCTTCCCAGGGTTTCAACCCTAGGGCACTCGATGTCTTTGATGTCAGTTTCACTGTTGCAGTTTTGAAATGCAGATATATTCCATACGACTGCAGTTCGATCTCGAGCTCCTGATACACAAATCTGCCCACGATTCATTAAATGCACACTGTCAGCTGGTGCATAGTGACCATGAAGTGTCCTCACAAGCAGTTTATTGCTAGGTGATCTCCAATGATATTCGAGATTATCGTAAGTTCGATATAAACGACGCCAGTCATCGACATAGTCCAAGTCACTTGTCAGCCGAACACTGTCTCCCCATTTCAAGGGAAAGAGTATCTTCCAAATACCTTCCTGTGATAAAATGGAGTGAAAACATTTGCAAACGAGTACCACTCGCTGAAATAATGTCTTCAAGTCAAGATACGCAAATATTCTGAGTAAAACTTCTGGGGGCAGGTCTAGCATAACTCCTTGCAGAGCACAACACTCGTTCGGTGGGTCTTCCTCCATTACTTTGTTCAATTAAAAGCCTGATGAGGACGCAACTTCCTCTTGTCTTTAAAATAGACCTAACCACAAGTAGACTAGAGGCTCTGCACTAACGCCGTTAGAGCCGTAAATTTAACCATGTATTCGAAGGCTCTATTGCACCAAAGCCAATGCACGCGAGGAGACTACTGTAGTAGTAGCCATCAAACACAAGGCTCCAATCATCGTGACATAAATTCTTAAGTTTTGTCATAGTCATTCATATTTGTTTACACTGCACAATTTAAGTCTGTAGTAAAATATGCTTACAAAGGCAATTCTCTAGAAATTGACATCATCATCAGAATTATTGTACGAAGGATTATCCGGCCGCATCAAAGATAAGTACTCAATAAATATGCAGTTAACGTCTGCATAGATTTGAGGTACTTGTTTACAGCAACAGAAAATAAGACAGAAATCCGTGTATTTAACTTTTACATATTAAGGTTTGTTGCTGTCCACACCATCTCTATGCAATAATGTTTTTGATCGAGGTCAACAAAAAATGGTCTCCTACTGAAAACTCTGTGCCGAAAACATTGAGAGTCCAAAAAGAGGCTGGAGCCAACAATAAACACGTTATATGACAAAATACTTTCACGAGCTTGATTTTCGACGGAAACAAGAAAAAATTAGATAAATTGTACTTATATCGAGTGTTATTGAGTGCAAAATGGACATGAAGAAGCTGCAAAGCAATTCTGAGTTCTTTGCTTATGTTTAAAGTAGTTCACAAAATTATGGCCAATTAGAGAAAGGACTTATTTCCTAGTGATTAAGATACAGCACCAAGTTGACACATCGTTAGACTTATTACAAAACAGACAACAGCCAGGGAATGGTGACGGAAGTCCGAACAAATGACATCCCTTGGCAAACTTTCTAATTTCTTCCATATAAAAATCAACAGGGTAGTCTTTTTGTTAAAGAAGTTAAGTAAAGCTATTGTTAAGATTCGAACCAGGGTCTCACTACTGCATATTTGACGCCTTTCTTACTGAGGTGAACACTATTGACCTCTTCCTGCAGTGGCATTGTTACTCTTTACCGACCATCGTCAGAACAGAAAGCTGCCGTCGACTGAGTAACGGCGTCTGCGCTGGGATTCAAACCTTGCGCTGCGGCTTTAAAGAAAGCTCACTAAATGCACTGTTAATGCATGTGGCACCGATACTGTGTGCCAACAATTACGGTGTGATACTCAATTACTAGTAGAGGAGTGCTTACAGAGCAAAGTTAAAGGACTGGTCTTGAAATTCCGTAGCCATACTTTACAACGGTGACCCACAGACAGTGGAGGCCCAACTTTAAATAACATTGGTCCATGACAAACGTAAGAAGAGTCATAAAATAAGTGACAGGGTTTGATCACGAAGACATTTGCGCCTGACCAAAGCTCTCCCCCTTCCCTTGCTAGCCCTTGGGGCTCTATAAGTTGACGCTGTACAGTTCTCACTGCAAACATCAGCGACCGGAAGTGTATGATTCAGACACGTACAAAACATTCTTCATGACTCAAGTATATAACTGTTCATTTAGCATCTTGAAATAGCATGTTGACATAATGTGTACTTTGAATTGCCCTATGCTTGTCTTTAAAAGATGACGTAATGGTTATAAGTAGACTGGATCACACAAACAATTCAAATCAACATGGCTGCAGGGAAGGAGAACTGTTGTGGAAAGGTAAGACGAACTTTCAGTACACAAGTTGTTTTATTTGGGGCAACTTTCTTCGTTAAGTTTGTACATTTTGTAAAGTTTGTTGATCATATGTCATCCTGCATGCTCTGTTCGTATTAATTATAGATTATGATGACATGAAATTGTGGTCGATTATGATTATGAAGCTCAGCTGGTAATTACGTACTAAATTAGTCAAATCCAGGCTTGTTCATCTTGTTAAACCATAGGCCAACGAAGTTAAGAGCTTTTCTGTTATGGGCAACCATGTGTAACTCGCCGTCTTCGAGTTTTACTTTAGAGCAAGTACAGTTTACGAGGTCTTCTATTTGCGAGCGTCCCTATTTTTTGTGGAAAGCGCGATAACAATTTTATGCGCATGGTGTTAGCATTTAGTTTCCAACATTGGCATTAAATTGCATTTGTTCAAGAAATTTTAAAGTGAGTTGTAACTCAACCTTAACGGCAGCTTGGCTTCTCGTGAAAAATTTAAAGTACTGACGTCGATCTGCCTGGATTAGGAGAGAGAAAAAGTGTTGTACTGTTGTCCACTAGATGAGTTTCCGACAGCGTACAATAGTTTTAAGGGGACGGTGAAAAGCAGTATCAAAATTCTAAAAAGATGAGTTATGGTGATACTGTATTAAAATGATCTAAAGTTTCAGCTCCGGTCATTGTATAGCTGGTCCATACCCCATAAAGAGTGTTAGTTGTCACAAAGTAATGAAATAATATTCTTGGCATGAACTAAACACCGACTGCAGGGTCCCTGTTTGGTAGTCTATAGCTGATCACATTAGTGCAACTTGCAAACATTTAGCCGGAAAATTCTGATAGTATTAAATCCAGTGCAAACAACATTACCATATTAGTCAACAGAAGACTTACATCTGAGTTGGAGTATATTTTGCATGGTACATGAGAATAATAGTTGCACGGATGATTTCAGTGGTGCTAAAACTTTTCTTGAATTCATACTGCTAATAACAATTCATTGTCATAGTTTTAAGGTTGGCTACATTCAATACTAATGATTTTGATTAATGATTAAGGATTATTGAAGACTTTGAGATTGATGAGGATGATTGGATATAGGGGATGATAGTGACCAAACCACTTCAGACTTCTGAACTGTTTGCATTCTCCTATACTTATTGGTTGTAGGCTTTTTCTCGGGCTAACAGTGTACATCCATTTATTCATGACCTTAAAGCATAATGGTACATAAGAAAGCCCAGAATTGTGCCTTTTTATCATTAAGCGGTAGACATCGGTTTACATGTCAATTAGTCAATAACGCCATACACTTACCCCATCCTTACTTGGACTCTGCTATACACTTCGTTGATATGTCTTCAGTGATGACTGCTTTGTCACTTGTGAGGATGACTCTGGATGTAGGATCGTCCACATACACATTGATAAGTTTAGAGGCCAGTCTGTAAAGCACAGGCTCTGCTGCATCATGGACTGACAAATGTTTTAGCTAGGACTCTTTTTTTGTGCCATGTCTCTCTCTATCTGTCTCCTTTTCTCTTCTGTTGCATGTCTTCTGCAAGACTTGAAGCTATAGCTTGTGCTGTGTAGATTGTATTGCCAATTGTCAGTTGCCCTCTATAAAGGACCTGTTTGTAACCATGTTCTTATCTTTGTTTGTCAAAGGTGGTGTATGAGCAAAGTGATGTCTTTGTTCATACATCTGTTCCAGCATCAACTATGTATGATAATATAATACGAGGAAGACTTCAAGTCATTGAAGAGGTACTTATATTGAACTAATTTGATTGTGTAGCACATTTTATAGGGGAAAGTGTGAACTTGTATTGACATTTGTCTCTCATCATATAATGGGTTTTCATTGTTTAATATTTGCTTTATTTCAGGAGGCATTTTATGCTAAAGGTCTATTGTTATCTACAGTGTTATGCTACAATTGACCACTAAAGTAGAATGGCTTGGTAGTAATGAGCATTATTCTAGATACCCATCATCACTCGTGGAAAAAGTCCTTATGATGGCCACTTATGTACATATATACAAATCTATATTTCTGCTTTAATTGTGCAAATTTTTATCTCGTTACAAGAAAAGTTGTCAATCAATTGTTAATTTTGACTTTTAAAGTTCGATAAAACTACAAACTTTATATTTTAATGCTTATAGCAAACTGTTATAGCCAACCTCACAATGCTTTGAACCTCATTTTCTGTCTAAGATAAGTTGCTGACCAGAAATCACAGACATTCTATTAAGTTTCAAGTATTAGTGAACCTGCATGTGTTGATGTCGTTTAACAAGGATTTTTGAAAGTGATGCTGTCTGACAGTGTGCAGTCTAACAGAGCAGTGTGGGATACCTTTGCTGCCATACTAACTGACTGGCATGTCCATTACAGAGTATGATACCAGTTATACTGTTACTGTAATGATCAATCTAATGTATGGTAACCAAGCAGCAGTGACCCAACAATCATTATCCCATGCACATATAGAGTCCAAAAATCAACACAGTGGGGCAACTATTGCATAATCCACAATTTAGATGTGAGGTGATAATAGTACAATGTATCTTTTTTGTCATAAAGTAACTTTCGTGTATAATGTTGTTTTTGTTGGGTTTTTATTGTTGCTGTGTATTCATATATTGTAGGATGAGGCTGCTTATATTGATTGGAGACCAACAGAACTTTGTCCTTTAGTTGAGTTTGAAGTTAAATCATATGGTTCTGGAATAAATGAATATGGATTTGTGAATACCAAGCTGTCAACTGAAGGTATTACCAAATTCCAAATTTTTCTATGTTATCCTATCATTTTTTAGGCTGCGTGTGATTTATTCATGCATGTATGTCTAAAGTTTGTAATTAGGTAACTAAATTTGTAATTAAGTATCAAGTCCACCATTCCTGTTTGTATCTGCTTACATGTATGCTATGCCTTCGACTTGACTTGATGCCTTCATCACTCTTCCAGAGTATCAGCAATGCCCACTGATGTGGATCATTTACCAGAAACTTGTCAATCCATGTTCTTCTGTATGCCACATGGCTAAGATTGTACGGCTTCATGATAACTGTTTGACCCCTTCCAGACAAGTATCTGGTAGACATTCTTCTCACTCCACCCAATGGCATTTTTCATTCTGGCACCAGCTTACTCTTCATACATGACAGTGCCATAAACATTTTTGTGAAAGCAATTTGAAGCCTTTCCTCACCCATTCTCAATACATAACCAAATAGCTGTCACCTCCTCCTAGTCACAATCTGAGAAATTACCTCATCCACACCATATTTACTATGTCTAACCTCAAGGTTGGTTACCCTGCCTAGATAACTCATGTTAGCAAGTCTGTGCAGACATTAATGGTGGAAGGTGTCTAGTCTTTTCTGCTCAGCAGCCTGACAAACCATGTCTCTGAGCCATAGAATAGGACAGACAATGTGTTTATCCTGATGTCATAGGTTACTGATGCCTGTAAAAATGGCTGATGCTATTTGAATTCTAGTCCTTTTTTCATGTCTCCAACAATATTAACTCTACTTCCCAGATAACAAAATTCATCCACAGCTTCCAAGGGATCTGCCCCAATCCTTGGCTGTGTCCCATTGTCGGGTGCACAGCACTGCACTATCTTAGATTTAGCTGCAAAGAGGGCAAGCCCAATTTTGGCAGCTTCATCAACCACATGAATGATCATTACCTGGAGGTCTTCTTTTGTTTTGGTAAGCAAGGCAATATCATCTGCAAAAGTGAAATCTGTTACCATGCCCCCAGCCAGTTTCTCGCCTTGCAGATGACTGTCCAATGCTCTCACAAGGATACAGTCAACTCCAGCATTGAATAAGAGCAGTGACAGTATTTCTCCCTGCCAAACACCATTGTCAACTCAAAATTCTGGTCCCACTTCTCTTTATACTTTTCACTGGTATAACATGCTGGAGTACATGATAGAAGTGATTTTTTGCAGATTTTGTCGACGACCCAGTTGATTCAACATGCTCCAAAGACTCTGCCTATGGAAGCTGTCAAAGGTGACTGTAAAATCCTGAAAGGCAATATACATGTGATGCCTGAACTCACGTGTGGCATATAGCTATAAAGCACTTGGCAAAAGTAGAGAAATTAAACTCAACTTTTTTTTGCTTCCTCGCAGATAGTAAAGCAAGTACAAATCAAGAAAGACCACAGGCTTATGATTATGTCATTCGGTTTCCAGCCACAAGTATTCATTCCGTACGAAGATCAGATCCTAAACTTGCGTGGTCTTACATTGTGTTTATCTTAAAGGATGGGACAACTCAACCCGGGCTGCATTTCCATAATGGAGGCATCACTGAATTAATCAGACGACTACAAAGATATATTTGGTTGTTTAAGTAAGTATTCTAATGGACGTGATGTCAGGGAGATGAAAATGATCTACTTTTGAATGTTCATATCTACATGGCCCACGTATGGTAGGAGGAGACCATTGTTGAACCCCATAATGATGAGAGTAAAACCTGGTTTGGAGATGTATGCAACAGAACGGGAATAATGGAAGGAGTGATGGAGGGTAGAATTGTGACGGAATGGAGAGAAAAGCGGAGTGTAAAGAGACTGAGAGCATTATTCCATGTACAGGCAGAAAACTAAGGAACAAAAAGTACTATTTTGACACGAAGTGTTGCATGATCAATGCCTTGTAGGATAAAGTTTGTGGTTAGGTCATTTTACTATCCAAAAGGGTGGAAAAGGTGCAATATATGTATTTATTATATTTGTTAAATGCTAGCCTAATAACATTAATCTCGTTGTGAATCAATCACCCTCAAACCAAAACGTGCACCGTATTTTTCATTAGTTTATCAAGTTTTTATTTAAATTATAAAGATTATGCGCATATCACAATTTGCTACGTCATTGCGCAAGTTAGCATTAGATCCATCAAGTAATGGTTTGATCAATCCATCCATCTGGTCATCCATACATGTGGTCATCCATCCATCTGGTAATCCATCCATCTAGTCATCCATCCATGTGGCCATCCATCCATGCGGTCATCCATCCATGTGGTCATCCATCCATATGATCATCCACCCATATGATCATCCACCCATCTGATCATCCACCCATATGATCATCCACCCATCTGATCATCCACCCATATGATCATCCACCCATCAGGTCATCCATCCATCTAGTCATCCATCCATGTGGTCATCCATCCATGTGGTCATCCATCCATCTGATCATCCACCCATCTGATCATCCACCCATCTGATCATCCATCCATCTGATCATCCATCCTTCTGATCATCCATCCATCTGGTCATCCATCCTCCTGGTCATCCATCCTCCTGGCTATCCATCCACCTGGTCATCCATCCTCCTGGCCATCCATCCACCTGGTCATCCATCCATATGCCCATCCAGATATTTTTAATTGTAATTTATTTTAGTCGTTGTCCCTCTTCCTTGACAGGAGCTCAACAAATCCTAAAGTATACGTGGTTGAAACGTCACCAAGACCTTCAACTGCTTCTATTGACCAGCTTCATCTATTTAATGAAGTCTCTGGAGATTCAATGTCGGTAAGAAGATGGCATGTTTACCTTGCTTCCTGTTTGATAATGGATTTAGAGAAACCTCCTGCAGTTATCGTATGATATGACTAGGCATCATTGTTACTGTGTTCCTTTTTAGTTGTGGTTTTATCAAAATTTTCAATTGCTTATCAAAATCTAACTGCAAAGTGAACATTATTTATCAATGTCCATTTGGAAATTCGATTGCTTCCGAATATCATCCTCCCTTCAAGAAAGTAACGGTATATTTTCATCCCCACCAAGTAACTATTGTTTTCGTTACTGTCTGTCTGTCTGTTTGTCTGTTAGCAACTAAACGGAAAAATGTTACCAAAAGATTCTCGAAAATTTTTACCAGACGTTTGAATTAGGAACGCATTAGGATTAACAATGTTCAAGATCTTTTAATAGATTGTTCAAATGACTATGCTTTAAATGAGCTTTACACTATGAAAACCTTTGTATCGAATTTTTGTGGCTGACTTCAATAATGCATAGCACTAGATCGACTAGGTTGCGATGCAATACTGTCCAGTTCGAACTTTGTTTAAGTATTGTATTGACTGTATTTCTCCCTTTCTAAGTGTAGACTACTTTTGTATTTATAAATATGTTGCAATTGTTGTAGTTCTGAATATGCCCTGAAAGTGATAAAAGCTTTCAAATCGTTACAAAGCATGGCTTTTCCATTGCCTCTGGGTTTTTGTGTCTATAACACGCATTTGTTTTTATTCAATCTCCATTGGTAGCATTATCTCTATTTTTGGCCTGTTTTCTTGTTGTGTAGAAAGTTTTAAATGCTGCGTACTATGGAACGATGATCGGGTTTGCAAAGGTATCCCAGTACGTCCTTGGAAATATCGGAACGCACGGGAGTATGTTGGATCGGCGCCCTAAGTCTACATCACCAAGGTCCACGTCTCCTTTTGGAACACCCCCGCGCTCTGAGTCACCAGGAACTGCAAACGGCTCCTTCGTTAGGATGGATCATGACACAGACCATGAATTTGAAATACTGGAAGACAAGGTGGTAAGTTTATATGTCGTAATCAACTTGCACCAAAGAGGGGATGCCTTGCAAAGGCCACTGCTGGAACTTATGTGTGCGTTCCAGCAAGAGGATCTTAACGTTCGCATTCAACATTTTTGGTTTTTCATCTTGTTTATAACAGACTTTGATGTAAAAAGTGGCTACTAGTGGGAGTCTAATAAAGCTTTGCAAATATTGGAAATTTTATCACCGGGGTAGTAAAACGGTTTCCAGGTTAACAGAACAGTCGTCTTGTATGGACCTCAGTTGAGAATTGTTCAATTCAAAGATGATGTTCATATCGTTTAGTTAGAGAAGAGAGTGCTCGAGATTCGGATCCTACTTGATTGCTGCAATCCGGCACATGTTATATGATTGGATTACTGCAATTGGCGACAAAGGAAAGGTGTAAAATCAATGTCCGTTTGTTCCTCTGTCACCATTCATTAACGACGGTCAGTGAAACAGAACCTCCTTCCATCAGCAAAAGAAACATGATGTATACAGCATACCTTGGTTAACGTTCGCTTAAGACACTATACTTACCGTCTTAAAATACTGATGGATTAACGATCTATATTAGCTATGTTGTATTGTTATCGTTAATTTAGCCCACGTTAGCAGAGCCTGTTCCAGTGCAGCTGGAATCACCCTTACAACCCGAAGAATGGTGCTCTTTCGTGAACGAAGATGGGAGTATTCATGACGTCCCAGCTTTAAAGAAGCGGATCCTGAAAGGAGTAAGAGCCATACCAATATGACATATGTTGTATCAGTTGTGATAGGGTCACCTACTGTCTTCATCATCTTAGTATATTTCTAACTATTTTTACTTCACTGTCACATTACACGATGGTGTGCCGCATGTACCCGCCTTATCGTTAATATCGCTGTTCCGCTATTTCCATAACGAACGCTCTCTCAGACCCTATATAACCCACTGCCCTTTAGTCATTCTTCTCAGTCCTTGTTTTATTCTTTACTTTTGTCTTTTTTTTCTGTCGCTTGTCAGATTTTTCCCTATATTCATCTTCTTTGATTTCTTCTTATTTATTTATCTTTTACTTTTGTCTTTATTGCCATCACTTTTCTTTTCTGGTTCCAATTTTCCTTTTTTCGCATTTTCTTCTCTCTCTTGTCGTGTTTACGTCTCTCATCAATCCCCGTTGTTCCTAAGACTCCCATCTGTCACAATATCCAAATGACTGCTAGTCAGTGTAGCTCTGTGTATTATTGATTGCTCCTTTCATCAAACTACTTAATAAGATGCCTCTTCATGCCTACAGATCAGCCACAGTTAATCGTTGTTTATCCAATAACATAAAGAAAGCAACATCCAAGGTAGCAGGAGCAGAAATGTACTTTATCCATGCATATCTTGCTGGTTTTATCAATATTCACTACCATGTGAAAACTACTCATCTTTTTTTTCCCAGCATAGTATCCCGGTACTTAGCATCCTCTTCATCCTTCAGTTGACAATATTTCCCCCAAAACCCCGGAGATATCAAAGTATCACATTTGTTTGTTTTTATCGTCATTATTGTTTTGTTTGTTTCTTTTGGTTTTTTTACAGGGCGTGCATGGTGACATTCGCCGAGAGGTCTGGAAGTGTTTGCTGGGTGTGTACAGTTTTGATTCAACGTATGCGGAAAGGGATGAGTTGAAGAAGAGGAAAAGGTTTGCAATTTGTTTGTGATCGACTTAGGACACTGTTGATGTATAGTTAATCCTGAAGATTCCTTGTAAGTATGTTTTTAGCGCGATGTCGCAAGGCGATTTTTAATGTATAAGTGTAGTAACACAATTTGCAAGTCATGCCATCCCAAATTCACCCTGGGAAACAACGTCTCGGTAGCTCAGTGGACAAACATTCTGCTTGAAAGCGGAAGGTCGCAGGTTTTATCCCCACCCTGGACGTATGGTTTGTTTCAACAACTTCCACTTCGTTTCTCCACTAATCAAACGATCACAATTCATATTTCAAAAAACAGTGACGTAAGTAAAAAGACAAACAACTTATGGGGATAGCCGGTAGAAGGACTGAGATGAGATATTGGTTCCAGTCCTCTTGGATTGAACCTTGTAAGTGTCAAGTTCGAGTTCGTGCTGGGATGTAATAGGCGAGGCCAAATCTTAGTCAGAGACCGATGGAGTGGTGCCTTTTACTGCATTGGCTCGAGTATGCGTCAATCCTTTAGTTTTAGTCGACTCCAGAATTAAGAGAAGGAAAATGCTGATGACAAAGCCT
The DNA here is from genome assembly GCA_024741275.1 of Chironex yamaguchii. NCBI lineage: Eukaryota > Metazoa > Cnidaria > Cubozoa > Chirodropida > Chirodropidae > Chironex > Chironex yamaguchii. The sequence continues at coordinate 19,339 of JANTCA010006196.1, forward strand.
GTCCCAAGTTTGATTTTTGCCCTTTTTCCTAGACATCCTTATTTCGTCGCCAGTCATAAACGTGTTTCTTTGGAAAATCTGCAGGCACCATTAAATTTTTGAGCATAATTTGCAAGAACCTAGAATGTACGGAAGTAAAGTTATGATGGCTACCAGTGCGTCGAGCCCGGTCTCACGACTACAAATCTGACGCCTTTCCAACCGAACTAAACAGCTCATTAGGAAAGGTCGAAAGTCATTCAACCCCAATCGTCTATCGCTGTTATTGGGTGTCTGTCTATTTGTGTAGACACCTTGCAAGTGGGATCTGTTTTGTGCCTACAAGGCATGCATTTATCGCCGTTTGCACTAGAATGTGTAGAGCGAGTTTGAGATTACCTCTTCTCATCGTTGGTTTTGAAATTATGGTAAAAAATTTGGACTAAATTTGGAGTATTTACGATACCTGATCTACCAATGAATACCCGCAACACATGATCACTGAGGACGACGAGAATACTGATGCTACACGATTGAGAATAAGTCACCATATCTTCTATTATCTGAAAATTTATAGACATGCAAGAAAATCTTAATTTATAAAAGAGGTAGTGGTAGTTAGTACGCCTTATATTGCCAAGGCAACGTAACACGCTACCATTATTAGTAAGTGACCCCGATATTGACGTTTATAAGTTATTAATATTAATCTTTTTCCTTATTCTTTATCCTTTGTAATAGTGAGGAGTATTACACAATGCTACGACAGTGGGAGACTATCAGTGAGGCACAGGAAAAGAGATTCTCTGAATTCAGTCAACGAAAACATTTAGCTGGTATGCCGATGTGCTATTTGACATTTTGTTGGCTTAGTGGCTATGTTTTAACCCATTTAAATTCTTCTTATGCACTTTGGCTTTCCAGTGACGAGCCATTTTTTGGTAATAAAAAGTGGATAGAGCACTGTTCCCGACTATGCCTTGTTATCATAGCCCATGTTATGTACAGGATGTGTATATTTCATGCACGTTTCCGTGTGGCAAGTGAATTAGATGCTTGCTAAATACAGTGTAATATTTCGGTGTAAAATGATGACAACAATTTGGAACAGAACGGTTGTGGGGCACATCGTCTGAGATAATAACTTAAAGATGCTCTGCATTGAGGGAATATTAGATAGTAAAAGAGGAAGAGGAGGGACTCTACTGAGTGACATGACAGGGCTATCGTTGGTGACAAAAATGGACTCCTTAACACTGCTGCGTAAGACTGATAATTGGAGTGGTTTCAGGAAACTATTCGCCAATGGTTGTCTGACACGAAACTCCAAGAAGAGGTAAATGCATGCACGTGTAGAATACATGTAATTATAAGTTGTTTGAATGTGTTGCTTTTTTGTAGAAGTATTGAAGGCATGCAGTAGAAAAATTCATGGATACGTGCAGTTTTGTAGAAGGTTTCTGAGCTTACACGTGCACGCTGTATTGCAGAGCTTGCATGTTCACAATTATAAAGTGTTTGAAAAGTGTGTTTGCAAAAGGTATCTATGAATATGGACATCTACAGTACTGATAAGGCTGTATGTGCTCAACTGGAGTGTTAACAAGTGTAGAAAAGCATTCAAGATTTGAATCCATGGATGTGGAGAATGTTTGTAGGTCAACAAATCCATGCAGTCTTAAAACAGTGACAGAAGTACAATCGTTCAGTGTAAAATAAAAAGGAATGTGTCTTTGGGTATTTGTGTCATGAAAGCACTTGAGTAGAGGAATATACTTTGGAATGCAATCATGTGTGGGTGTTTAAAGTATACACGGGTGTGAGCCGTGCACCTGAAAAACGTTTAAAACACTCATGTGAAAGTGAAATCGTATTTACTGTTTCATATATGACTAGTGCATGCAATTGTGGAATGCATGGCCATGTCCCACCACGTGGGTGTGTTTAGTTTTGCGCATGACGCCATTAGAGATACGATGTGTATATAATAACTAGTGTATATGCCCCTGTAACAACTGTTAATACAATCCCGATTATCCTTGTCGTAGACAAAGACGCCATCAGGACCGACCGTCAACATCCTTTTTACCAAGGCGATGGAAATGAAAATATTCAAAAGCTTTATAGAATATTAATGACATACTGTATGTACAATTTTGATCTTGGTAAGTAACCCTCTATTACTCGAGTCTAAATAAGTGTTTACATGTACTATGGGTAAAGGGGTAAAATTTTGACGGTTGACAACCCAGAGCTTTGAACCAAAGTCTTATGGATACTATCCTACATATCCTGAGCTGCATGGTTCTCTAAAAATCTTTTCACTCTGATCATCCTCTGGTGCTAGTGTGTCTGTGTTAGTAAATGAGGCTACAAGTCTTAGTGCCGCCAATTTGCCTTATTGTCATCGTACGTACGTGCTCCAAATAGAGAGAGGTCTTGGTCAGTGAGAATAACCTTTTTCAATGTAGTACGCACATTTTCACGAGACATACTGAATAGCTAGTCAGGCGTCTCTTTTTTATACGTCGTATTGAATTTTTGCTGCTCAGATTGTATCTGAAGTTCCCTCTTTTGGAAGAAGGATCCACTTTTTGACTATGCATACTGCTAAGATTGTATCTAAATTTCCTCCTCTTGGATGCTGTGCTCATGTTTTTGTCAAGTTATATGCGGTGATGCTATTTTTTTGTCATCAGGCTATGTACAAGGCATGAGTGATTTGCTGTCACCAATCTTACTTCTAATGGAAGATGAAGTGGAATCCTTCTGGTGCTTCGCTGGGCTGATGGAAAAAGAAGAGCGAAATTTTGAAATGGTTCAGTTATATATGAAGTCACAGCTTACCAACTTGTTTGAGTTAATAAAATTTCTTTACCCAAAGTTCTCTAGATATCTTGGTAAGTGCCCTTTTATCCTAAAACGAATCAATCAAAATGTTGCAGTAAAATAAGATGAAAATTATTACTACTTTATAAAGTAAATAAATCTCAGACCAATAAGATTCAGAACCATTAGAAGCAATAAACATTATACAATATTGAAATATATACAAGTATACAATACAATATGATATGTTACAGTACAGTACAGAACAATTTAATTTAATACAATACCATACCATACCATACAGTACAATACAATGCAATACAATGCAATACAATGCAATATAATAGAATACAATACAATACAATACATTGGAAATTCAACGCAAGTCGATACTGTAGAACGTTATTACATAATACATATTCCATTGCATTACTTTAAAGGTCATCCTGATTGCTGCATCACAATATTGCACAAAATTTTGCATAAAGGTAAATAATGCAATGGCTATTCCATATGCCAGCTGAAAGTTACTGGGTAATGCAACAGAAGACTAGAGTAGTAATGTTAGTATCTTCGTGCTTTCTTTTTCAGAGTCGAAGGAATGTGGAAATTTGTTCTTCTGTTTCAAGTGGCTTTTAATTAACTTCAAACGAGAATTCAGTTTTGACGACATCATGATATTATGGGAGGTAAAAATTGGTATCTTTTTTATAAATGTCGTTTAGGGACGTAAGGTCCAGGTACCTACTTTGTGATGTGTATGTTAGTTTGGACAAAGTAAGTATGCGATTGATGGATGAAACCTGAAGATTTTGAGTCTCTCGTAGAGACCAGTTTTCATTTTAGCAGTAATCTATAACAGGAACAGATTTACTTCGCCTACTCGTAGCTGACGACTTTTATGGTCCATCTTCTTTCTTATGAGTTATAGTTGACTTGTAACAGTTTTCCTTCCTCCAGTTCATTGCTCTTGTGTGTTGGTACAGTGAAATTATTCTTTCATCTTGCAATTTTTCGCGCATAAGTACCATGGATATTTCACTTGTTCGTAGCGGTGGTCTATAGTCCGTCTTGTGTCTTTTTTTTTTGTTTTTCCGTTGACCCATTAAAATAATGATTTTATCTTGTCTTTTTCCTTCCAGGTGTCTTGGGTACAGAATTATACACCTCATTTCAAGCTGTTTATTTGCGTTGCGATTTTAGAGGAGAATAAAGATTTCATGATGGAAAACAATTATGGGTTTAACGAAATTTTGAAGGTATTTTGCCAATATTTTCTGTGACTTCATATTAGGCTTAGCGGTACAATCTATAGACAGTTTACTTGTCTTTATCACGTTATTGTGACGGAACTTTCTAAACCAGGAAAATACTTTGGGAAATACTAATAAAGGGTTCGATTGTTTTTCGAAAATATCTGCTTGTTGTCCCTAGACAGAGATGTGAAAAAGTGTTCTTGCAAATTACGTGGTAGTTTCCCAGAGAGCGAAAGTTAAAGCTGCTATCCTCTTACCACCATTAGGTGCACTTATAGTTATATTTAATTTAATTTTGATTGGTTATTATCCATCAAATCGTTTATAGTCACGTTAATTGCCCCGTATCGTTCCATCCACTTTAGCCAAGATAAATTGCACATTGATTCAATACTCTACTTTGACATTACGCTGTAATTGCTGCTAAGAGGCTGAACAAAGTTAGTAAGTTATGAATCGCATACATAAAGTCTTCCCAATATCCAATGGCAGTATGCCAATTAGCAGCTGTATGGATCGTGTTAGATGCTCCACTCTGTTCTCTATTGGGTTAAAAAGTGAATTGCTTAAGCTGCCATAAGTATCGTTACTTTGTTCGGAAAAGATATTAAGCAGAGTTCTGCATGCTGATGTGCTGTATTGTCGATCTACACCCACTGGGACCCGGAAATGTACAAAGGGGATATTGATTATTATCAAGTAAGCTGTAATCAAGAAAGTAAGCTGAATCTAATTTCAGAACTTTGACCAATATAGCATGCCTTGCCCTTCTAACACTTTGGATCCAGCTCCTATGAGGAGTAAGTGTCAACGGAACAGGGGTGGGTGGGTAACTATAGCCATCTTCCGTGAAATCTCAAGAAATCAGCTCCCCTGGCCTGTTTATAAATACGTGCAAGTGGTGTATGGGAGAGGTAGTACGCGTGATGTCTTAAAAGCATGCAGTCCGTTGTCCTAATGTTAACCTAAACGTTTGAAATATATTGTCAACTGTACGCCCTGCCCTTGACAGTAAACGATAGATTGGTACGTGGAGAGGTTGTTTGGTAACGGTGTTTGAGTAGTCCGCGAATACCATCGGACCGGTTAGTGTATTTGTCCTTTCTATGCAGTATTTATTGCGTTGTTAGGTTTAGTTTGTGAACAATATTGAACTACTATAGTAAATGTTAGTCAATACTTCCTTATTTTCATTTAACAGCACATCAACGAAATTTCAATGCAATTAGATATTCGACGCATCTTAAACAGGACAATGTCGCTAATTTTGCAACTTCAAGCAACAGAAGATCTGCCTCAGAATATACACGATTTGGTATTTGGCGCAAAACCGGTGTCGAACTCAGTGCCCGGTATCGAAATTGCAGTGCATTCAAACGTCGATGTTTTAGACTCTCAGGAAAATATGGAAGTACAATATGGTGAAGACAGCACGGCACAATTCGTGTCACGTCAAGGAACATCATCGGGGACATCTCGTATTGCAGATCAGACAGTTGAATTAAAGACCGATAGCAGTGCCGTCTTCTAAACACGTAGAAATTCAACGTTACATGTTACATATTGAGAAGTAACCAGGCCGAAAAAATAGAAGGGAGGTTTATCCATGGGGAATATTTCATGATTTGGCATTCGCATCAAACTTGTAATGTAGTTTTGTATCAACAATTGTGTTCAGACTGGCTCCACAGTAGTAAAGAAATATTTAGGATTATATTTGTAACTAGCCAAGAGCCTTGCTAATGACTGTAAACGTTTACATTTCATAAGCTTAAGCGAGAGATACTGTCTTACACAATGTATATTGTTATTTTCATGTTGTCTGATGAGCGTGCAGCACCTAAATTGAGTGCTGGAAATGACTGTCAAATGGAAAGTATGCTTGAAGTTGCGATGACGAGGAAAAATATGAGATGTTTGTTCAACAGCAGAGAACATTTTCACTGTACAGAAAACAAAGTAATGTTACCAATTTTTTAGACCCGATCTCACACATATGGATACAACACCAGCAGCTGGACGTAGTTCTTCCCCCTAAATCAAGGCCCCACTTTGGACAGGGACTTTATTCGTTTGCCTAATGCTTCCACAGACTGTGAAAAGAGGATTTTTTTATTAAGGGACTACGGGTAATTGCCAATAGTCAGATCCACACCATTTCGGTGTATATGTCAGTGCTTATCTCCGTTTTCCGTACCCTTCGGGCCATATCTTTATGCAGGCCAAGTGAATGTTACAGTAGGGAGCTCGCCCACTTGTAGCACTGTGTGTTTAACCTCCATAATCTTTTCCGTCAATGCTGAGTGCTAAGCAGGCAAGCTTTTTGTGCCATTTTAAAGTCTTTTGGAATTACCCGGTCGTGTATAAGAACCCACAACCTCCAGCATGCAAAGCGAGCATTCTAGCTCTATGATGCCACTGCTGCGTGCCGTAATCACCGTAATTATCTTCAATATAGTACAAGGAAATAGAGATATTACCTCCATGTTGTAGGTATTGTAACTTTACTAAAATTGTCAAAGACAGTACTCCTGCTAGAATTAAATTGGATATAAAGGAGGAGGACTTATTTGACAGGCGGAAGTGGAAAAATCGTATCCTCTGAGGCGACACTTGGCATACCGAGGAAGCCGAAGGAGATAGAAAAAGAAAGTCGAAAATCCTCATTTTTGCCGCAATTTGTTCAAAATGCCCTACTATAGGCTTGCCTTTTTATCCGATTTAAGCCACTACGAAAACGCATTATTTTCTTTTACAGCCCAGCGCATCTCCAGGTATCTTGAAATCATCTGATCAATGACCATGAATTTGCAGTAGTTTTAGCGTGTGTCTATATAATTGGCTTGCCTTTTTAGCCGATTTAAGCCTCTGTGAAAACGCCTCGTTTTCTTCATCTTGTACAGTCCAGAGCACCTCCAGGCAACTTGAATTCATCTTATATATCAATAGCCATGAATTTGCAGTAGCTTTAGCATATGTTTATATGGGCACAATTGGCCAAAATGTGCTCAAAATGCCTTATTATTGGCTTGCCTATTTAGCGGATTTGAACATCTTCGAAAACACTTTGCACGTTGCATGGCACTCGTATCTGTTCATTCCCCTGTATAGTTGACAATGCTAATATTTCTGAATGAAACAGATCATTCCGAGGGTAAATAACATGAGGAGTGAGAAGTAACTTTGTGCCATAAAAGTTTAATACCACTTTTGGAGGTAACTAATCTCAAAAAAGCAAACGACGACACTATTAAACATTACCCTCGGTGGATCTTTATTTAATATAAGAACTCTCGCTCTGGTATATGCTGTGTAGTTTGAGAAACAAGACCAATATCTCGCGTTCTTATCACAGTTACAATAGTGAAATGTTCGTCCTCTTGAGGTGATCCGTAACGTTGCTATAAATGATGATGACAGGTTTGATATTTTGAAATAAACTGTGCTTTACAAACAGTCTCTTTTGCAGATATTGAAAACTACTTTTATAAAAATATGAGTTCTTTTCATTGAGGTTATGAATCTTTCCCCCTCTCCGATAAAGATCTACGCTACGTCATCTATGCTGCCTTCTCATATACGCTACCTACTCATATACGCTACCTCCTCTCATACGGTACCTCCTCATATATGCTACATCCTCATAAACGCTACTTCCTCTTTTATGCTACCTCTTTATATGCGCTACCTCCTCATGTACGATACTTCCTCATGTACGATACCTCCTCATGTACGATATCACCTCATATACGCTACCTCCTCATATGCGCTGCTTCCTCGAGTAGAGAATGTTTCTTTCTGCACCTTCGTGTTCAAGGTAATGTGCCCAAATCCTTTCGTTTGTCACGCAAGTAACACAGCTGACTGAGCAAAATGTATACTACAGATTGGGCTGTCCCACTGGTAACAGTGTGTTTAACTTTAAATCAACGTTGCTATGATTTCTGAGTTGTCAGGAAATACGCATTTTGTACTATTTGTAACATGGCTGTCTTATTTGAACCCACAACACACAACTTATACATATATTGCTTCAAACGTTTTTGTTGTGTATATTGTACCACAGTTGTTTATTGCAAACAAGTTACATAAAGAAATATAATTTGTTAATTTGTTCGTTGTGTAGTTATTTGTCCAGCTACTACAAATAGCCTGTTCCCTTAACTTGTCCCTACTTGTCTTACCCTTGTTTGCTTCATTTAGACCATGCATCTGGGAATAATTAAAATATTTATGCCTTAATGCAAGGTTTTAAAAAGCTGACAAGCACCAAATGTTCTTAACCCTAATCAAAAGGCTATGTAATATATATTATTACATATTTTGCTGTTTCGGATTATTTATACAAGAAACATGAAGCTCAAATCTGGTAGAACTTAAGAAACATACAAGAAATGGACATACTTTTGTTAACAACGAAGACTTACAAAACGTTGAAAGAGAAAATACTGGAAAGACAGCTTAACAGCATTGTGTAAATGGCCTCAAAAGATTAGCATAGTTCAAAACTTTCATTTACAATCGTTTGCTTTCTTTCTTCTTCTGAAAATAGACATGGGCATTGGAATTTCTTTGGAACAAGCAAATGCCAAGGAACGAATTTCCTATGAAACTTCAGAAGCCAGCTGTTTTAACGTACTATTTAAGAAACATCGCAGGCTGAAATTATACAAATATTAAAAGCCAGTCAGTCTCAACTCCAATTTTGTGTTTCTTAAAAAAATGGCGCGTTTAGAAAGGCAACCACTAGAACGAAAGTACAAAGTGATTGGTCAAGCTACTCGAGATTTTGCAACAAGCTTTTTTTTTTGCTATGTATTCAGCATTTTTATAAAGTAAACTCAAAATATTTACGGTTGTTAAAAAAATTAAACCAATAACCTTTTAACAATTTGCTTTCCTTCCAAGAGTCTGTTTTCTTATTACACTTGGAAATACAAGGCGAAAGAAAGAGAAAATGTGCAAAGAAAAGCTACCCGTGATCCTGCAACAAGATTCCATTTACGGTTGTGCAAAGTTAAGGCAATGCATTTTTTGTTACATTACAGTCCCGTTAAGCTTTCTATCAATTTTTTTTGACATTGTTATACAAGTAGTTTTCTTTCTTGTTCAGATGGCTGCATGATTACACAAGTTTGTTTATGGTAATTTTGCGTCCAGGCAATCTTTTGCAGTAAGGAAAATACTCAAAACTACTGTGTTTATCTATGCGTGTCATTATAGGCTATTTAACCAGAAATATTTTAATATTCGCAACAGTTTTCACCTGGGTGCCTTCTAAAGGGTGACACAAAGAAATTTATTTTTGGTGAGAGTGTTAGACTTTTACACAAATGCAACTTACGTTCATCGCAAGCTCTATACCTGAAAACGAAGATGATGATTTAAGATTTTGTGCAACAATATATAGAAGATAACCACAGTTATGGGGGGAGGAAAGGTTTGAAGACATTACAGCTGCTATAAAGGATAGTGTGTTCTGAATCTTATGAAAGGAGCTCCAAACGAAAATAGCATTAATGATACTGATGAAAGCATCGATAATGATTCTCAGACAATTATTCAAGAAGTCCAGGATGGAAGTAAGACAACATTTAATGCTGAAGCTGTGATATGCACTCTTGTGCAGAGGCATTTCCAGTGTTAATGTCCACAAATTCTGTTATGTTGAATTATTCTGAAGCATATGAGCTGAAAGTAGTGTTAAACCCAAATGTAATGGAAACATGATTGACATCTCTGAGCGTCCAAAAGATGAAATCACAATAGTAAGTTATCCTCACACACACGCTAACGCATATTGAGTTCAATCCTTCCATAGGGTATGGTCTCCAAAAAAGAATGCATGTATGTCAATGTATGTTAACATCTCTGTTTCAAGTCACTTCTCCTAATGGTCGAAACGTCACACCTATGTAATGGCATGTAAACATAGTCTCTCCTTAAAGAGACTTTTTGCAGAGAAAACTTCACAGAGACATTAAAGCAAGTAAACATTATCTCTCTTGATACTGATGTGTCTGAAAAATGTCGACATCACACCTACATCTTCAAGTGTAAACATGATCTCTCGTTGAAATGACTTATATATGTATAGGTATTTAAATAGGTATGTGCATATGTATATAAGAAAGGAGGACTGGGACCAAACGTGCACAGAAGGAAACAATTGCAACAGAGACAGACAACAAACACAGTCCAGAAAATGGAAAAAACATGGAAAGGAGGAAAAACTACCGTGAAGAAAATATACTTATGTG